>MU953461.1:0-12088 GCA_036418165.1 Cooperia oncophora | reverse complement strand
CAGATTTTTGCTGTATCGATGTCATCCTACTCCACATATCCATCAGGTTCACACAGCTATAAGGAGCGCTTACAGAATTTCAGCCCCGAGAATTCTTTATGTAGAAGAGTGTTCAATGATTTTTCGTTCCATTTCAAATTGCTGACAGGGGATTAAAACTGAAGCCCGGTAGGAACTCTGTATTTAGACCGTCTAGGACCTGCATTTCTTGTTTGTCCTTGCAGTGTCCTGAGTTAAGCAGGAGTCATCGGTCCAGGTTTTTGTTTCAACACACTATTTTTCTGCGGACTAGGCGGCTTCAATCGCCGCCATCAGACCTGCAGAAGCCGGCAAATCACCTCTGTCTAGGAGGAAATTCAAGAAAGCCGACTTACTCCGAGAGTTCCCTGCTTTTCTGTATTGGTTTTGCCTATCTGATTGTTGTTAATTATATCGCCTGGATGCTTCGTTTTGTAACCCATCTAGTTTCGCTCACATCGTAGTGCACTCGTGCTTGCATGATATAAATAAAAAAATAAGTCTCGAATGGGCAGTAGAGGGTAGAACGTGCCCATTTTCGTTCTCCTCACTGCCTTCAAAATTCCTACGCTGAGCAATATAATTGTCTTCAGAGTCGTTCTTTGTAGCGCCGTCGTAAAGAGTCAGCCTCTTGTTATAATTTGCTCCGAATTTCTGTCATCCAACCCCTTATCAATAATTCGATAATCCAGCGTATACTACTTCTCTTTATGATGATATCTGGTAAAATGCTTTTTCAGAGGACAATTTTTGGGGAAATAACTATTGATTTCATCTTACCTCTTGGTATTACAGCAACCTTAGTATTACAGCAATACAGCGACCGCGACGTCGCGCCTGCTTATCTAGTGGCGGACATATCTATCCTACTTCAAGATTGTTAGAAAACCATTGTTGATCAAATGTACTACTTTACAGTTGTGTACAGCTTGTCTTGGCATTCTTAGCACAGCTTGACTGGTGGCTCACACAGGTTACCATTAAAACGCTTGTCGTTCGGGTCTGTTTCCAGAAAAAAGCAGCATTCTGCGGAAGGATTTTCATAACGTGCACGAATGCCTCTACGACTAAGACTAAATTGCTATGTGAAGCACAAATGAGCGTCAATAGATCCATCCTTCATACAGACAATGGTATTCGTGAATGAAATGAGCCGAAAAATTGAAAACTAGCAATGCGAAGCCAATATAACAGCAAGAATGGCATGGGCTAACCTGTAGACCGAACCGGATGAGATCGAGATCGAAAATTTTTTTTGATGTTGCTACGACATGAAGCTGTGGAGATAGCTGCGCATACTGTAATGGCGGAAAAATATGTCAACTTAGGGGGACGGTATATTTGATAAAATGCCAGGGATGCGGGCAGAAGTACATTGGAGAGACAAAGAGGCCACTCTACAAACGGCTAGATGAACACCGCAGGGCCCTTTACAATCCAGCTTCCGGACAACAGTCTCTCCAAGCACCGCACCAAAATGCATGCACACTAAAGTGCTCCCGCACTTACCATTACAGTATTACACATCACCGCTCCATAGAAAATCCGTTGGAAAGAAAGTTATTAGAAGCACTGGAAATAAGAAGACTATCCCCAGAAATGAATAGCAAGGATGAGCTACGTGACGCGCTGCAGTTGATTCACTGACTACGGTAATGATAATGGTGGAGCGGTCAGTGATATCATATGCAGAAGCACTCACTAGGCATCCTCACTATTTAAGCAGGGTAACGGGTAGGGTCACAGTTACCACTAGAAGGCGCGGCATTCGCAAGGAGCAGCGTCGGCATACTGGCGGACAGCAGACGCAGCGTCCAGAGTCCAGAAGGAGGCACCACTGAAGGCAAGGTTCAGGATTCCGGTGGAGGTGGCTAACTGTAGTATTTCAGGTCGCTGAAGAAGGTGCTAGGCACCGAAATATTCGAAGAAGAAAGAGTATAAACAATATAAAAATTTTTGTGAAAACTTTTGGATTCTTTTGAATCTTTTGAGTCTTTCGCAATAAATTTTGGCGCCTCTTTTATGTGTTCAACATTCAGATTGCAATGAGGCTCCGGGACAGCACTATTTTGAGAAAATTTTTTTGTTCAGAGCAACCTTGGCTGAAGTTGGTACATATTATTCTGTTCATCGTTTCCAGTGTCGTACTTGTAAGCGTTCTGCTGTTGGCAGAGTTAATCTTTAGCCTTTAGGCCATGCGCGTAAAATCCCATTCTTACCGGTGCCACGACAAAGCGAAGAAACCGTATGATTATGAAGGAATCTCATGTAATTCATTCTTATTTTACTAAAACCCATTACAGCAAACAAAGCAGATGTTTTCCGCTTGAAACTTTTCTATCTTTCAGGGCTACCTCATTTTGCTCACCGTTGCTATCGAAGAGGGGACTCAACCAAGAGTGGAAGTGAAGAGCTGGTCGATACATGCCGTGAGATTGTGTCTGCTCAAACAAATGCCGTAATACCACTAGCGACTTTTTTCAGTCTTGGCATGAGCTCTTGGTATTGAGCCTTAGTGGAGCCTTGCGACACTGCTACACTCGCTTCCGACTTTCTGAAAACTGTGAACACCTCACTTATCAGATACCCCTCAGTCGACCCTAGAGTTTTTAGTTTTTTAACTTTTTTTTATGTCGATCACAACCACATGTTTTCTTACCAACGCAGCATAAAAGTCTGGTTGGTAAAGGTAACCATTTGAAGCAAGGTTGAAGCCCACTGATGTACTTTCGGATGCTAATTTAAAATATTTTCCATCCTGCCGAGCAATTCTCTCAACAAATAGCCTCCAAATTCGATCTTTCTGAAAACTTGGCATCAAGAATGTGCCTGTGTATTGTTGTGGTTCACAAAGTTATTAATAAAGAGCCGTTTATTGTCCGACGTGGTCTCTTTGAACTGGCTAACCTACCATGAATCCACCACCGCTGACACCCACTCGCAGTATTGAATAACTCGAAAATGAGACTTGAAGGACAGAGATGACGTGGTACGTGACGTCTCATAAACCGCACAGAAGTATATACAGCAGAAAATCACTTGTAATTGTCATGCACTCATTTCGGCTGTTCAACAATGGCCTTCGCACGCAGAGAAGAACCTTTCTGGGGCTTTTCCAGCCGATGTCGCCTTCGTACGCTAGAATTTCGCCTGAACGGAAACACGGTTTCTCCCAGCTCAGCCTTAACAGAGGACTAAGATGGTGCCACGCCAAGAACGAAGATGGTATACTTGATCAGGATATCAATTGGACCCCGTATACAAATCAGTTTTGGTGAGAAAGGTGACAGAGCCCAGTCGGATCCTAAGGGCACCAAATAGCGCCAGCGCCAGAAAGTAATGTCATAATCGTGAGCTCAGTGCTCCGAGTCACCCTATAGTCAAAGTGTCGGTAAGAAAATTCATTGATTTTTTCGGAGTAGGAATAGTTCAATAGTGTTGAACCTTGGAATATCGTAGCTCGGGAATCGTGTCCGATTGCAGTCCGATGTCAGTGATGAACTCGCGCCTGAGTGCAGCATGCGCTACATGGCGCTCCATGACAGGAGTTCTCTGTGACAAGACGATGCCAGAGCGCCTCACACTGAAGACCTATAGAACTGTGGTTAGACAGTGGCTGAGAGCTGGCTTGCAATCAAAGAAGCTGAAGCCCGTCTTAGGGTGATGAAGATGAAAATGTTACGTTGTATTGGCGGTCGAATATTTAGCGACGACAAACGCAAGAGATTCGTCGTAGCTCTCACTGTTGATAAAATGCAAGGATCTTGTCCCCGATGGCCACGTACTCCGCAATGGTGAACGATGTGTGTAAGAGTGTCTGGAGTCGAACTTGGAGTACTTGGGATGTCCTTGAGGACGCCCCAAGCAACTTTGGCTACACGCGGATTTGGGGATTATTAGATGCACACCCAGTCTTCGTCGTAATTCGATCGGGAATGGCGTCACAAAACCGGAACAGTGAACTCTGCTACAGAGTGGGACCAACGCTGAAGAATAAGAAGACGATCAAGTCAACATACATGTCGCTGTGGTTCTTTGCACATAAATTCGCTTTCAAACCAATAAAACGCCCCAAAAATTGAAGTAGAAAGACATACCTTAGTGAAAACCAGCTGACACTTTTCTATTTTTCCTCACAATCGACAAAGAAAACATTCACTACGTTACCCTCTATTTGAATTTTGATTTCTTCTCAAAACTCGATAGAGAGTGATGGGTTTGAATTAAAAAAAACCGTGGACGAAGATTTTGATTCGAACGGCCGAAGAAAGCAATCGTAATGGACCATAACCAAAGAAGGACCCCAAAAACCGCTTGCGTTACAGTTCAGGTGTTCTGAATTACACTGAAGCGTTTTTTTTTCAAGCGTTGTGATGTGACGGAAGTCGTGCTCACAAGAAGAGAATAGAAGGGATCAGCTTACACAGTTTCGTTGCTCAGTAGGATTCCGTTGATTTCGTGGTAATTTCGTTTTTATGGCGCTTGACCTTTCAAAGGAAATCTTGGTATCAACACGTAGAACTTTCTCTATTTCCACTTTCTGTCTTTACCCGCATGCAGTAGTGAAGAAAAGAACGTGCCACCGCAGAAAGCGTATATCTGTGCATCTAACGGAGGCGGTGACTATGTTTTGGGGGATATTGCCACTTGAGACGCTTTTCATAATGTGTTTGTCCAGCAGAGAACGGGTTGACAGCTGTCACGGACTGCAATATAAAATGAAGCACGCATCCTATGCCATGTTCAGAGAAAAACCTAGTCACGCCCTTCCTGCTCTAGCGCCGCGAGGTGGTGTAGTGCCACTGATCCGTTTATCACTTGCGCTGTACACAGTTCAACTTAGGATCGGCCTACTGTCAAACGCCATCCAAACATTGCATCACTCTGGCGCCAGTTGGTGGCGGACTCGTCACCAATCGGCGCCGGCGTGATGCAATGTTTGGAGGACAAAAACACTAACTAGTAGATAGGTTTGCTCCGCACGTCACTATCTGGGTCGAATTGCATTCGTACTGCTACTGAGTAAGTATTATAAGTATGATGCTTCGGAAACTGAGTGATTAAGAGCGAACATGTAATTCCCTATCTATACAGAATTTATCTGAGTAGAGCACTGACATCATTTCCCTACTAGGTTAACAAAAGAATTTCTGCAAGTTTTGTCAGCTGCGACATGAGCTACAGAGCGCACACGGTGGGAGGGAAGAGAATCGTAAATTCCGCTTCGTCGCGCGCGGCAATAGGCGCGACGTTTCCTCAATTGCATTACCCTTTCGATCGGAGCATCGCATTTTATGAAGACAGGGATGTGGTGGACGCTTATGTCTATTTTTTGTCATACATTGTCTATTCTCGACCAATACCACCCGAAATCGTCGTCATTAGGGGCGCGACGTCGCACGCGACGCCCACTGGCGCGGCGAATTACGATTCTCTTGCCGCACATCCCAGTGGAATGTGTCATTAGCGAGACACAACAAAGTCGAAACAGCGATTTTATATCTCGACCCATTATTATCCCAAGCGAAATATAGGGTACCGTGCGTCCCTACTTGTTAACATGCATGTTTTCTGCGTGTGTATACCGACAAATAGCATCATTAACTACCGTAGTTGTTCCAGCAAAACTTCCCACACAGTAAACTATAAAGCACTACTGTGATGGAATGATTAATCAAGTAAGAAAGCGTCATCACAGGATATAAGAGCAGAAAAAGAACAAAACTACCTAGGAAGAGAGAGGAACACTGCTAAGAAGCTATCACAAGAATCACAATGAAATCTATGAGAAGTGGTCTAGCTAACCCGAAGAAGGACTGCGGGTTAGGTAGACCACTTCCCATAGATTTCATTGTGGTTTCGATACAGACTAGTAAGTTAAAAAAACCCCTGCAGAGGCTCGAAAGTTGCTTGCATGATTCCGTGCCAGGGCTCCTTCAAATGTTCGTTGTCCAACGACGACTTACAACTGTGACCAGGTCAATGTTGAAGGTACTCATCTCGAAAGCGCACCTCACACACCAATTTTTTCCCACCGGTTGCGAAGCTCGTTTCCCTCCCCATGCACTGTTTACTTGTTTTGGCGCCGGTTTCGCCAACTATGAATTCATGATGCCCAACGACGCAGATCCAAGACCGAAACTCTGATATAGGATCGGCTCAGGCACGCTAAGCCTTCTACCCTCCAGGAAGTTTGGATCAGCACCAGATTTGTCTGGAAGGGTAAAGGAAAGGCACTGGCTTCGGCTGACTCTCGCAAGTCATTGTTCAGGCTAGATCGCATCTTAGTAGCAATTACGATTTTGAATGGAAGTAGAATATGTACGTCTGACATCCTATAAAGGATTTGATCAACGGCGTCATTGGGCAATGATACGGATGTGATGTGATCCACGTTGATACACTGACACCAATTTATTTTTATCGACAATTTATTTATTGACACCAATTTATTTTTATGTCAATGGTCAGAGCGGTCGGTTGGTGTCAAAACTTTTCCAAGTTGAATGGTTCAAGTAATCCACGATCGGCGGAAATCCATCGGACATTTATGCTACTCTTGCACGAAAGTTGTATACGAAGAATTTGTGTAACAAGTGTACGACTTTAGGCCACAGTACCTGAAGAAAAAATAAAATTACATTGGAGAAGAGAACGGTACGAAGAATGATTGCAGATTCGGCAGACCACTCCCCATAGAAGGAAAACCATTCTTCCACTACACAGCTGCTTCAGCTGCCCACTCCGGTGCACATTCCCACCTAGGCTTAGTAGGGAAATCCGCCAAATTACCATGGGACCTTGAATGGAGACCTGAGTAGATCGCTGGAATCTATAAGGTTACCTACACATATAGATGGAGACCTGAGTAGATCGATGGAATCTATAAGGTTACCTACACATATAGATGGAGACCTGGGTAGATCGATAGAGTCTATAAGGTTATTTACAAATATAGATAGCAAAACTGCAACCTGCATTTCACAAGCAACTTATGAGCAGGTAAAGTTTGTAATGGTGCAGTAGGGTGGAGGCTTGGTGGTGAGCTGTGAAGCATAAGCGATGGCGGTGGTTCAGTGGTAAGATTCGACGTATGCGATTCCTCGCTTATGCTTCACAGCTCACCACCAAGCCTCCACCCTACTGCACCATTACAATTACCTGCTCATAAGTTGCTTGTGAAATGCAGGTTGTATTAGGTCGTTGCAAAAGAAATGCAGGATTTCGTTTTTTGTATTTAATACTTATTTTATTCCAATAAAATGTAAGTGTTATATATCATTCGAAAGCTTATCTAATGCTCTTTCTAAATGATACTTCAAGATTGGTTGTAATTCTTTTTAGAGGCCACAAAATCGTTGAAGGCGTTTTTGACATCGTCTTGGTTTTGAAGCCTTTCTCTCTAAGATAGTTGTCCAGATGCTTGAAAAAGTGGTGATCGGTGGGCGACAGGTCTGGTGAGTATGGTGGATGAGGCAGAGTTTCATAGCCCAATCCGTTTATTTTCTGGAGGGTAAATTGTGCAAAGTGTGGTCGGGCATTGTCGTGGAGAAGAGTCCGGAATCGTGGAGTCCCTTCATATTGACCAACCTTGGGCACATGCGTTAAGGCTTCTGATGCATTTCGTCGATTTGTTGACAGTACTTCTCTGCCGTAATTGTTTCACCAGGATTCAGGAAGCTGTGATGGATGAGACCGGCGGCAGACCACCAAACATGAGGTTCATCTTCAAGGCTGGTGTTGCCACAGCGAAACTTCTGGAACCAACGTTGGACCGTAGATTCGTTGATACTTCCTTGACCCCAAACTTCGTTGATGTTCCGAGCTGTATCGGCAGCGTTTCGTCCTAGCTTGAACTCATAGAAGAAAATAGTGCGAAATTCACGTTTCGACATCTGCAATAAAATGTCAATAAAAATTATAATAAAATGAATTACAACCAATCTTGGAGTATCATTTAGAAAGAGCATGAGATGAGCTTCCGAATAGTATATAACACTTCATATTAAAGTAACATATTATTGGAATAAAATAAGTATGAAATACAAGCAAGCAAAATCCTGCATTTCTTTTGCAACGACCTAATAGTTTTGCTATCTATATTTGTGAATAACCTTATAGACTCTATCGATCTACCCAGGTCTCCATTCAAAGTTCCATGGTAATTTGGCGGACTTCCCTGGTTAGGTAGCCCCCATCCCCTGGTTCACAATCGCGGGTGCCACCTTCCCAAGTTAGATGCCGGTTGCCATCGAGCTTCCATGAGAGCAGTAATAAGCTTGCGTCAGTCAAACCCCATATCAATCAAAGCGCATATCAACCATGGCTCCTAAAAATTACAGTACGCGTCATTGAAAGTGGATATCAAATTAGCTGCCTTTCGTTATCTCTCCATAGTAGAATGGAATGTATCATTAATGCATCAACGTGGTGTATCATATAGTGTACCTGTACCACTGTCTCGGGAAGTACACGCGCAGATGCCCCCTCCCCTCCATCGAACTACACACCGCTCTCTTCGATGTAATAAATTAAGGTGCCATAACAATTAAGGTTGCTGAGAATCATGGATTTCAATACATTCACGGTTACGTTATTTCACAAAAAAACTTCTGTTTCTCGGCGCGCTCGAGGCAGACGGCAAACGGGAGTTCCAGGCGCCACGCCACCCTCCCCTCCATCCCTATTCAGTCTTTGGTGGAAGCAGGTTTTTTTTACCTCCCGAAATCGGTTGGAATAGGATGCGGATTTTGAAGACGAGCTTGATTTGGATGACCACGAGGATGCTGACCATGATCGCAGTGATGCCGAGGCTGCACCACTCTGAAGTACCAATATTGTTGAGCCTGTTACACCAGCAGTCACGAGAGGATTCGCTCTCACTTACCATTAAAGGCAGTTGGCACGATAATTTGGTACTCAGCCTAAAATGCTAGCAGGGCGCTATCTAGTGGGAAAATGGCGAAAAAACGAAGTGAAACGGTCGAAAACTGCGAAGAAAAGCCTTCGTTCTTGAAAAGCAATTTCGGACGAGTTTCCCGTAGGCATATTGCAAATAACCGCTACGGTAGGTACGGCTGCATGTATGTACTCATATATCCATTCAGCACCGCAGCCGCTTCATACCAATCCCTTCGCTTCATATTTTACTTAGCAAATGAAGCAAAACGAGCAGTCAGGTTAGGGGGGCGGGCTGTGGTCGCAATGTTTACATTACATGAGCCCTATAAAGGACTCGTTTCAAGGAAGCAAACGCTGCGGAGCGCTTCTGCAGGTTCGCAGGAATTCCGCCTGAAAACGTAATCAACCTAATCTCATCCTTAGGCTGCGTTTATATAAACTTTGCGTCAGAGTACGTAGCGTAGGCCAAGCGTAAGCCGAGTCGCTTCAAGCCGTACGCCAGCGGCAGTGCCAAGAAGGATTCATATCGTACTAGGCTTCACACCAGCGTCCACAGACGGCACGCCTGGCGTAAGCGAGCTAGCGCACGCTAGCGACGTCAAGCGTGCCGCTTCGTGGAGCTAGCGAAGGGCACAGGAAGCATAGCTATCGATCTAGCTTCACCAGCGTTTCTCGAGCGTTTCTCCAGCGGCACCAGCGTTTTGCTAGCGCTTGCAGCGGCAGGAGTAGAGACTATGATGCGTAGAGCGCGAAGCGATGTCAATTTGTAAGATTATGTGCCGTCGAAACGGCAGAAACGATTGTGAAATTGTGAGACTTATGTGCCGACTCGAAACAGCAAAGAAGCGATGGCATTGTTGAGAGACTAAGGGCGAGTGAGAGACGGGCAATCGATGTGTTTTGTACCCTCCAGCTCTCCCATAGTCTCTATTCCCCTGCCGCTGCAAACGCTAGCAAAACACTGTGAACACGCTGAAAACGCTGGACGCTAACGACGCCAGCGGCAAGCTGGTGACGCTGAGTGAAAGCTAGATCGATAGCAACCTCCCTTCTGGCACTGCTGCTGGCAGTAAGACTGGAAGACAGCTACGCGACTACGCTGCGCCTACGCACACGCCACTTCTCCCCCACCCGCAAAGTATAACGCAGCCTTAGCGAAGTGTGCCAGCTGGCCTTTAATAGGAAGAGAAGAAAATTTACTAGAGGAGCACCGCGAAACGGAGGAAGTCGTTTTTAAACGTTTTTTTCCTGGTGTATCGGGCGGGTACGTATCAACTTGAAAAACATCAAATGGCTTTTCTGTTGAAAAATTCGTTTAGACATTTCCGTTCTAATATGAAAAGCTCAGTTGAGAGGAAGCCCACGCTATTTTTACGGTATCACACCCACAGGCATGCATGCAGACATGCGCTTTAGTATACAGAAATACTACGGCTAAATAAACCTTATCTATGCAATTCTCGTATGGAACTGTTATATTAAATGTTAGACTCACATGTTCTTACTCAATATTCTTACTTTCGGCAGTCTGATTCATATGTCACGCCCCGACTTCGCTGTAATATTGACATGAGGATTGTATCAGGGCAGATAGGTTGCCTCAGCAACTGCCAGTCAACTCGTTAGAGAAACAATCGGCTTACATACGTGCGATGCCACCTTCTTCTAAAGCTGAAAAGGAACATTTGACACTGACCCACTCAAAGCGTTACATACTCAAGCGGTGTTTGCTGCGTCAAAGTCCTTCCGCGTGTAAAGATAAGGGCACCTTAATCGGGCCGTCTGCCACACACGAGACCGTCCAACCAGCGGAGATGGTCACCGAGGAGCGGTCGAGCACCAAAGGTATGTGATTTGTTACGATCAATATTTTAGAACTTTTCAATGATTTATGTGAAACGCGGATTTCCCGAAGTTGTGTGGGAAAAGATTCAGGCTCCATCGACCACCATGAAGTTTCTGAGGGAAGCGCTAAAAGGCTTATTTCACATTTTCTGTTTCATTAGACTGCCCCAAAAACTCAGTGCCATTTTCATTTTTTTTCGAATCAACTTTATTCCAATGAGAAGCAATTTTGATCAACAATATAATATATTACCTTCATCGGCAACTTGTTGCCAACCACCAAGCAAAGAGTGGTTGCCTTGCTTCCAGAAGCTTTTTGGTTCCGTGCCCAGAAAGGCAGCTGGGTCATTTTTGAGTGCTTTTGAAAATCGTGTTTTTTATCCAGAAGATGGCCGCTGAAGGATTAGTTTAGATGGCATTCAGTAATGAGTCAGGGCTACACGGAATGTGTTGGAATACCTCAGCTAACTCCAAGATCTCGAGTACTCTCATTTTCGAGCTGTGGTGGAGTAGGTAAAACTTGCAGGGTTGTGGCACCAAAAGTTAGGGATTCTCATCCTCTCTCTCTGCAGGACTAGCTGGATATCTTAGTGTCTGGAGGAAGAAATTACCTGCGGTAAACCCCACCACATACACGGTATTACCGCCCTGCTGGATTGGTACGTTTGCACGACCGATTCTGCCCTCCCTAGACGTTCTAGCTACCGGCGCTTCTGGGAGTGGTTCACCTACAGACAGCTCCACCATGCGCAGTTATAACGCTGTTCACCCAGCCCCTATGGCGGGAGCCCGCGAGAATTCGTAGACAGTACCGACATGCGCTCCCCTTCGAGTATCGATCAATTCATGAGAAAAATCCTGACCGAACTTCGATATTTTTGAGGGAGTGAGAACCTCTGTCATTTGTGCTTTTGGAACAGTCAAGTGTAAGGACTAGATAGCGCATTGATACATAAGGACTTGTTTAAATCAAAGAGCGCAATAGGTCCAAACTCAGGACAGATGGCTTCCCTGGTTCGTCTCCCACGTGAATGTCACTTAAGCGGAAGCGATCGAGCCACTCCAACGCCATGCTATGCAAGGTGGCATCAGGACCTAACTCAGAGCAAATGCCGCGTGTGGCTCCTACCACGCTGGGACGTGGTGGAGGTTCATATAGCGAAGTGTGACGAAAATGATGAAGTTCATCCGCGTTTGGGAATGAGAACAACGAAGGCGAGGGACGGTAAAGCTCAGTTAAGGGGCTTCCCTAGCGGGTAGAACACATACTGGATCTCGAAATCCTGGGAGAAAATCTGTTACGAGACTTTGAAAATGTCACGAA
>MU953454.1:0-10262 GCA_036418165.1 Cooperia oncophora | reverse complement strand
GTCGGGGCGGGGTCAGGAGAGCTAGAGTGAGCTCGGCTTCAGCTGCCTTTTCGTCAGACCGGGCAGCGATCGATTCAAGAAGAAAACAATCCATGGTAGAGAACGCAGCGAGTGGGCTCATTCCAAGCTCCTTGGCACCGCCCTGACTGATTGCAACGATATCAACTGCTTATACAGTCCATATACCGAAAATGGGGAGCACGTGGTTGTCCACTTCATTAGAACGTGGTGGCGGCTGCGTTCTTGATGGGATATAGCCTGTTGACTGTAATCATCTCTCTGTCTATCACGAAATAGGATGGAGGAGGTTCCAGATGGAAACAATCCATGAAAAACGTATTGCATACCATGTTCATATGGATTCTGCAGCCGCGCCCTCCCCTTGTCCGGGATATGGCGTGTACCATGTAAATATTCTGTTTGTATGGCACCAGGACTCGACTGATTTAACGTGGACGAGTCGAAGGAACAGAAAATACTAGCTAGTTTTGCGCATCGCCGTGGCCAGAATATAACATCCTACTTTTTTCTCTGATCGTCTTCTTAAACAGTACAATACTGAATAGTTTGGTTCCAGATCAGTGGCAGAGTTCTTTGAAAACAAGGAGTTCCACCTGGTTATCAATCTGCCAATTCGAGGATCGGGTGCCTATCGAGTCTCAGCTTACAGGTTGGTAGCCCCGTAGAATTTACCTGCAGAACTTCTTAAGTTCTGTGCTACATTTGCCTAGATTCTCTATTGTTCGTTATTTCGCTTCAGAACGCATGGATATAAAACTCGAAGAATGGCGGTGGACAATGGAATTCCACTAATCACTGATATTAAATGCGCCAAGCTGTTCATTGACGTGGGTTTTTTCTGGAGAATTATATCAATTGTGTAATTCAACTGGGTATAAACCCTCGCCCCCTACCTCCACCCGATGTTCTTCGCTGTTAGACGCATGGTATCTTGCCGCCTGGGAGTCCATTTGGTCGCTCGAGAGAGGAGGGGTCGTACCTACTTTTACAGAAAACGTTGTTGGTTGTTGATTTTTCACGATTTTTCCCGTTTGACTTGCGCTGTATACGCCTTCCCCCACTCGACAAGAGGTTTTTATTGGGAAAAACTGGAAGTTCAAAAAAAGCCCCCGACTCCTGGAATGGTAGAAGTTGAGGAAATTAAAAAAGAGGGTAGATTGGGCGGTGGATGGGGAAGGGAGGACGTGCCAGAGGAGGAACCTTTGAGGACGTCGTATTTCAGGGAACTTTTCCTCCAACGCCAGGGCTCGTCCTACTTGTCATTTCTGCGTTTTTACAAGTTCCCAGGCTCTGCGATTGCTGCAGGGACCAGAGCCGCGTTTCGCCCCCATAGTGACCTCTTAGTGACCTTGCGATTTTCTTTCTCTGTTAATACCTCCTAGTTGTATGATGATTAGTACAGTCGTGTTCGCTGCTCACGTTTGGGCGTATGAGGGGAGGGGGGTTGCCGCTGCGCGAGCCAGTTTTCCACCAGATGTGGTTGCCTGCCAGGCTCCACGGCTGGTGGAGAACGGGCTGGCGCCACGCCAAACTCAACTCCTCCTTTCCCTGATACGCCCCAGCGTCTGCAGCGAGCAAGAATGTAAGCTTTGACACTGTGTAAAATCACAGAACCTTGGAATTTTCTCGATTGTGATGCTGTTACCTTTCAGGCGTTACATACGGTTGGCCGTCGTCCGCCAGTGAACTCCCAGATTGACTGCGTGGCCCAGTCGCAACCTAAAACGCCTTCCAGGATTGATTGATATTCATGTGCACGTCAGAGAACCTGGCGCAACTCACAAGGTTAGTTTTAGCCTACTTGACAACTTACTGCTTCCAGTGTACCACTATTTTACAGGAAGACTGGTACACTTGCACCCGTGCAGCTCTGGCCGGTGGTATCACACAAATATTGGCAATGCCAATACAAACCCTCCGCTCATTGATATGGATAGTTATCAGGTCGTTGAAAAGGTAGGAGTGTGGCGGTTGTTTAAGTCAAGAAGAATTAGTTCGTAGGCGTGGGTTTGAGCGCGACGCCAGCCCTTTTCTCCACACTCAGTCATAGAGGGTATCAATTCGGCGCCAACGCCGTTAATGTTTTATAGAGAATGTACAGGAGCGTTGTCAAGAATTAAAGACTGTAGCGTGGTACCCTCCTATGTTCCCCTAACCGTCTCTCACTTCCGCTGAGCCGTCGCCCGTTCAGGTTGTCGGTGGTGGTTGAGGTGTATTCTGGGCAGTATGCGCTGGTAGGGTGGCGGCGGTGAGGCGGAGGTGGGATCTGAGTAAGTGTGTGGCATAGTTGCCTGTTTATCGCAAGCGTTTAGACTACGCCGCATGTGGGCGCGCTACCAACGCCAATGGACGGCGGTCCTGTCCGTCATCGCAAAGTCTGAACCTGCCGAATGCGTGCATAAAGCTCTTGGAGTGCGGACTTATATTTGACTAGGGCTATAAATGCAAACAAAGGCTCACTTTATTGGTCATCCTCAGTTTTACATCTGGTAGCGAGCAAAACTAATGCTCGTGAGTGGATCTATCGGTGTTTCCGTTCCGTGTATGTTGGTGTGCAGAGGAGGTTGGTAGCATGGGTGTGGGCCAGGAAGGATTGTGCGTGATAGCGTCTGGAAGCGGTGTGTCACCTATTGGCGGGCGTGTACTGTTAAAGATGGTATCGCGTGAATCAGACGGCTTCGTCGCCTATACGCTTGGCATGAAAGAGTGCGTAGTCAGACTTGTTGGCACTGTGAGTGAGTTAGGGTGAAGGGTCCGGATGAACATATGCGCAACTGTTTGATTGGATTAACTTATCGCGTAGAAATTTAAACATCGTGTAATTTCAGCGAGCTTCGAATCGTTTCCGGCGTCAACGGCCAATAGTCTGTCATGCCCGAGATAACAAACCGTGCTTGGCTGTTGGCTTGTGTGGGCAGCAGATGAACTTGGTCGAGCTGGTTAGTGAAGTGTTGTTTGTACAGCAGTATTCAGACTTCACGACAACGCTTGATGACGCGGTGTAAGGCAGCGTTCACGTGACTTCTAGGCGACAAGGCAGCGGGGGCTTGGCGACGAGGCCTACTGTTTCAACGGCTTTACGTACGGGTATCGACCAAGCCTAGCCCCGTTTGTGTTTGGAGAGAGAGGTATAAAGAAGAAGCGAGGGTATCAGGACTGAGTGGAAGCAAGCGCCTTTCCTTCTGTAATACAGTCGCGCATTAACGCGTTTTTAGTACCCTGAGAGGATCAGAGAAGAGACCCGGCTGCATTCACTCGGTCACCTCGTTCCATAGGAGTTAGTTTGCCTGGAGGAGGGATCATTAACTCGGTGGTAGGGCGCAGGCAAGCAGAGAGGTGCGTATCGTCATGATTGAGTGAGTGGATCTCTCCCACTCGACTACTCAGAACTCTTTGCGTCAGTGTTCCAGTTCCCTTTCGAATTTATAGCGCAGATCGGCTTGGAAGGGAGTGACATTTTGGCACATTCACTACTTCTCATCTTCGTGACGACTACCCAAGCAGAGATCTGTGAAACCCTGTGAATCAAGTCGAAGCTTTGTCGGAGACTGTTAATTATAAGTGCAAAATGCTCCATTCACGCTGAACTGCGCCGATTTATCTTTTTCTCATTTCTCGATATTAATGATTTCTTCCATTTCAGTGCATATCTGCCATGTTTCAAACGCAGAGGAGATCCAGTTGCGTCCGCGCATGCCAGAGCCGAAAGGTCCGTACTCATATAATCCGCATTAGAACCAGATTTTTAGAAATATTATATAAATGGCCAGCTTGGGGCCGGACTGTAATTGACACGTCCTGCGCGCCTTCATGACGTAGTTCTCTGTGACCTATCAGGAGGCCGCGGGAAAGCTCAGGTCGCAAGCTGTGCTGAGAATTAGAATCGCTTAGATTCCTCGCGCCATTTGTGCCCCTGTGCCTCGCCCCCTAGAACTACGTGCCTTCTGGAGTCCTCTGGCTTTTATTCAGGTGACACTGGAGTTGATGTTCTTTGGTTTTTACACCTAATGACTTTCAGCGGTTGGCCTGTGACGTGGCGAAGGTTTGCCCAGCATCTTTTTTGCTGACGGCAGGAAGATTACAGCCCGGTGTAAAGAGGTTAGTTTTACAACAAAACTACACATAATTTTGTCCATCTTTTAGTGGGATGGAATGGGTGGTCTAAAATGAAAGTTATAGAGAATATCACAGGATCGGCTTTCAATTAATCTCGGCATCAGAGTTCAGAATAATAATTCAGAATGTTTCTTCAGCCTCCCGAGATTTGTACAGATACTTTATTGGACTAACGTTTCGGCGAACATCGCCTTCTTCGGAGCCTGCAAGTCGAAACCTATCATCGAAACAATTCACTGAAGCACCATTTCTAATTACAGTAAGAAAACTTAGAATATTTTGTAGGTTCGCCCACGCCTGGCGACAGTCGAGGACAGGAACGCTCTTTGGGCCAATCTTGAGTATATTGACTGCTTCGCTACCGATCACGGTAAGTAAGAGCAAAGTAAAGGAGAGCTCATTCAATCATTCACACTATGTATATAAGATTCCAGCTCTGTTCCGCTTTTTTTTTACTGAATTTTGTAGTCGTTTCCGCCCCCTCTGGAGGGGTGGGTGGGTATGTGGCAAGAGAATCGTAATTTGCCGCGCTAGTGGGCGTCGCGTGCGACGTCGCACCGCTAACGACGACGGTTTTAGGTGGTATTGGTGGAGAACAGACAATGCATGGCTGAAGTGTTAACCATGTCCTTGTCCACATGAAATCCGATGCTCCAATCGAAAGGGTAGTGCGAATCAAGAAAACGTCGCGCCCATTGCCGCGCGCGACGAAGCGGCGACTTACGATTCTCTTGTCCGTCTCCCGTTGTGGGCCATATAAGGCCTCCTTAAGGAAGTTGGGGAAAGTAAAAGTCAGTGAAATGGTATGTAGGATGGGGAAAATTAGGAGGGGGATGGATAGTTCTTTGCAAACATTTTCTCAGCGACAGGCCACGACAGGACACGCCATAGTGTCAGTGCGGTCGTCACCAATATGCTCCCCAGTTGACCCCCCCCCCCTTCAGAATCTCACTCGAACGCGTCACTGACCAGCAGTAATAATCTGGGACAGAAAGTCCATATTATCAAGTTTTCACGAGAGTTTTCCTATCAGGTAACTGAACTTCAGCTAAGAATCTGTCTAATTTAGCTCCTCATACTTGGGCTGAAAAAGACGATCCAGAAAAGGCTCCACCCGGCTTCCCTGGTGTGGAATACATGGTGCCACTATTGTTGACAGCGGTCTCGCAAGGAAAATTGACTATACGGTAAGGCTTTCTGGCACGAATCTTTTGAGTGCGTATAATTAGGCAACTACGCAGCGCTTTGACCTCTCCTCGAACATCGGTTTCAATTTTTTTGGTTAGAATTTATTTTAACGCATACTTTTTAGGCAACTGCTCGACCGACTATACTACAATCCGAAGCGAATATTCGGTTTACCCGACCAGCCAGACACGTATATTTTGATGGTGTTTTGATGTGGTAAGTTTGTGATTTTGCATGATCATTACGGTATTAGATTGCGGTATAGCTGAGTATTTGGCACTATTTTTTTTCGACTGATGGATATCTTCAGGTTGATCTGAATGAGGAGTGGATGATCCCCGAAAGTGGTGGAGAAAGCAAGGCGGGATGGACACCGTACGCGGGAATGAAAGTTCGAGGACGAGTCCAGAAAGTCGTTGTTCGGGGAGAAGAGGCTTTTGTTGATGGAGTGGTAAGTTAGTGTGGACATTTTTTGGGTCCGGTTATAAGCCAGGTTACGCAATACATGCTAGTTAAAAGGATGCGACGTGTAATGAAGTCCCCTACAAGTTGTAGTTATGTATATTGATGGCATTTTGGGCGCGGTTGGCCGGGGCCAATGAGGATGCCGGTGGAGCAAGCTGAGAAACGACTTACTGGCAGCTGGGGCTCCTATTCGCTTTTTGCGCCTCATAGGTGATGCGTTCGTTACCCTGCGAACCAAGCTGTTTGCTCGCAGTGGAAGAGCAACTTCATTGCTAAGTCAGTCAGCTCGAACAGATACAGTTGATGGCGTGTATCGTGACGTCATCGGTAATATTACAGTACAGGCTTACTCGTCGTCGGTCTCTTATGCGACACGTCGGCCCCTTAACGTGATAGATGACCCGTCATCTCCTATTTTTTCCAGTTAGCGGACTTCTGTTACATTTCTGACTTCTGTCTCATTTTCACTATCCACTTCATCTTTATCTCAATTTCATTCAGATCCATGCTAGGCCTGGCTTTGGCATGAATATTCGTTCGTTCACAAGAGCTGATGTGTTACTTGGTAGTTCGAGTAATGGTAAGTATCCACATATCCACACTGAGACAGCGTTCAGACTCGCGGATGACACACGTAGAAGCGCCTATATGCGCCGCGTCACGCGTCGGACGCGCTGCCGCTCCATTGTTATAGGCGGGAATGCAGCCGCAGATGTGTATTGATCGGTGCAGTTCGCTGTTGCTCCTAAGTTTTGATAAGGGTTAGGCGCTGCCCAACACTCAGTCTGGCATCGATCGGCGCCGTGCGCTAGTGTTTTGGGAGAGTAAGAAGAATAGGAGGGTGCTAGATTGTGTGAAAGCAGAGTCCACCCCTCTGTTATCCTATACTCTCGGGACACAAGCGGCTGGCGCCCATCGATACCCATCCGCGTCTGTTTTAGCATGGGAGGGGCCACATCGACGCGCGTCATCGCGAAGTGTGAACGCTGCCTAATACTCTTTAATCTAGGAGGTAATCGATTCATATTTTTTTCAACTGTTGCAGAAGTGGTCAGTCTGGGATCAAATGTGCTACGTGAATTGCAAGTGGGCACTGATGAACAACCGGAAGCTGAGGCCAAGGTTTCGATGGAAGATAGCCCTCCTATCTTACCTGTTGCACAATTTACACCTCGAGAAGTGACGCTAGCTGGAAGCCATTTGCTTTCCGTGCATGATCTCAACAAAGCAACCGTGAGTTTGGACACTGAATGGTTTTGGGTTGGGGGGGGGGGTGGTGGTGGTCAGAGGTGTGAGGTAGAACGGAAATTTCGTATGTTCAATTCCAGATCAACAACATTTTCGATGTGGCTGATCGGTTCCGAGCTGACGTTGAGAGGAAACATCCCTTGACACATGTTCTAGAGGTAGATTTTTGTTTTAGTTTTGCTTCTTTCAACCACTAACCAGAAAAAAAAGCAAATAGGTAAGAGACCTCACCAGAGCGTTTAGGGGGGGGGGGGAGGTTTGAAAGACGCAATACACGATATGCTAGTTGAAATAAGCTTAGGCACACCCGGTGGTCTATCTCCTTCCCAGAATAAACGCGGTTGGAGCGTGCTGTTGGTTCGAATGCCTTGGATCATCCCTTGCCGTCTGGTCTCTCGTCCGGGCGCTTAGTGTTTCTTCGTTACATGGTTCTATATTGCTGAAAATCTACTGCTATTTTTCTCGCTTTCACATGTGCTATTTATCACTCCCCCCTGGACAGCTCGATGGGGAGGGAAATCCCCAATCAATGATGCGCCCTGGTTCAGCAAGCTGTGTCATAGATAGGAAATACCGCTCGGTCCGAGCTTGTTGCCACATCTCGGGTAGGCGCAGCACTGTTTGGAGGGGGTACCAAGTGGTACTCGGCGAATATTGTTCAGGCCACTTTGTGAAAGCTTGTAAAGTCCTGCAGAGAAAATGGCTGACTCGTTCTAGTACGCAATTTTGCATGAGTTCACAGGTCTTGTCAAAGTGATAGTGATCAACCTGTTAGTTAATGAGACTAGCAAAAGGAACTAAGGAAAATTGTCGACAGTTGCCCCTCCCCTCCCCCCCAAGCCGGACAGCGTGCCGAACGTGTTATTGGAGTTGGTTAAGGCAGCGCCCGCGTTTCATATTGGTTGTTACATCGCGCCCTCTCTGAGTCTAGTAGCCCATCCTACTGAGGATGGTGGACGTGCATGTTCCGCAACCCAAAAATGCGACGGAACAGCGGCGTCCGCCCGCAAAGAGCCGACGGCTCCGCCCACCTGCCGACCACGCCACCCAACTTCATTTCTAATGGTTGCCTGATGGTGCGGTTGTTCCATTGCTGCTTCTCTCCACGTGGAGTGGTGAGAGTGAGGTGATAAGGGAAAACAGCTGATATGAACAAGTGGAAACTCGTGCAATCACTCCTTCTCTTCGCCTTAAGCACGTACAACCGTTGTTCGGTATGAAACTCCTTCTAGGGCATTTTGCGTGTTTTCTCTTTGATTTTTCTTCACTAATAGGCTTCTTGCTACCTCGCTGTTACTACCTGAGCCGCATACTCATTAAATTTGAACGCGGGCGCTGCCTTTAAATGAGGTTCACGGGAACCCAGTCGAAATCTAATGCTCTCACATTCCCACTCACCCATTAGGTTTTTCTACGTCTATGGAGTCTTCGAGTGATTTTCGTTTTAGAGGGGTCAAATCTGCGGCTTATAAATTCTGAACTAAACATATCGATTCAGTTAGTTGAGTAATTTCTTCTCATTTAAGGGTTATGTGCTTGCGTCAATGTTTTACGAGGTGTCTACACGAACAGCAAGTTCGTTCTCAGCAGCAATGCAGCGTCTCGGCGGAGGAGTTGTCCATATGGATAGCTTCTCGTCGTCTGTACAAAAGGGTGAAACACTTGAAGGGTACAAACTTTCTTCTCTGCTTAAGAGCGCGTTCATGCTTATAGCGACGTGATCACTTGGATAGCGCCGTCGAATCACCCGAGCGATTGGATCGCGCTCTGACCGATTTGTTGCATTTTTGGATTGTTTGACTTTTAGATTCGGTAACAGTTATGTCGAACTATGCGGATATCGTTGTGCTACGACATAAGGAGACAGGTGCAGCTGCACGAGCTGCTACAGTATCCTCTCGTCCAGTAATCAATGCTGGTGATGGAGCTGGAGAGCATCCAACTCAGGTAAGGGCGTCGGTCCTTCTGGATTTTCATGAGCGCCATCATGGGTAGGAGAGAAGAGGTATTGGTAGTCCCCATTTTCGTAGCCAATAGCATTGGGGGAGGCGGAGGGGGTCACTTTCTCTAAGGGTTGTCACGCATACTAACTCTTTCAAAACTGTAAACTGTTATATTTTCGGGCAACTGTAATCATGTCAAATTCGGCAACCTTGTCAACAACCTGTAAGCCTGTTATCACCTGTCACGCACCCTGCAAAGTCCTTTCAAACTTGTCGAACTGGTCAAACTTGAAAACTAACTCAGGGATATCGGATTTGTAGCCTTACTTAGCTGCAGGATGTACCAGAAGTTTACAGTACTTGACAAGAATTCACAGGACTTGCAGGGTGAAACACGACTATCTGGTATTATCATGTGTGTATTTGACCCGGTTGAACAAAGCTTGTATGCCAGCCGCTTACAGGTGTGCTCCTTCCCCTCCCCCCCCCAACTGAAAAGTTATTTATTAGCGCCTCCAATTCTACCTGCTCGGATCTCGCCCTAACCGATGGGCTGATAGAGTCTTGGGCATATAACGGGTGTTGAGCTAGCTGAAAGGACAAACGCTCTGGATTTTGGCGCCTCAGATCATTGCGTAGACCGAAATGCATTCAGATGGTCCTAGGTGTTCGTGACGGTTGTGAGACGTGTTCCTGAAGGATCCGCCACCTTTCATCCCTTTGAAAAGCGTATTTCGCGAAAAAATAAACTTCATATCTCGTAGACGGAGGGGCATGGATGCGTACTTCTCTTGGAAAACTGCGGCGGCGGCGGTTCTGGTGAAATATGCCGTTTTGGTACAATCCTTATCGTTTTTTCCTTTGGCACAGGATAGGATGATAGTTGTTTCAAATGGAAATATTCCATGAAAAAAGCATTCCGCAGAATGTAATGAAGTACGCAACCACGCCCTCTCCAGCTGTAGGATATGAGGCGAAGGAGTGGAGGTCTTGGTCCCAGCAAACGATAGTGTGAGGGAGTTGGAATGCTGACAAGGCAGCCCTTTCAATCAATGATGCCATCCTGAGTCCGCAACAGTTGGTGGGGAAAGCTGTTCATGCACGCCTTTTCACACACTCTGTTGTCTGCAGGGATCACTATACAACTTTCCATACTTAAGCCTCATTCCTGCGCCCCTCTTTTGGTTACGGGGATGAGGCCATAAACACCTGTCTAGAGTCCCCGCCCATCCAATTATCGCGGAATATGTTTTTAGACCAAAAAAATTGATCAATTCATTT
>MU953448.1:0-11671 GCA_036418165.1 Cooperia oncophora | reverse complement strand
ATACTTTCCTTCTTTTACCCAAAAATTTTGCTCTCGAGCTGGGTGTACTACAGATGAAACAGGAAAAACCTCGAAAAGTCAGCAACCTCCAACCTCTCCCACCAGAAGGCCAGAAGTGAACTGCGATCCCCCCCTCCACCAACGAGCAAGTACGACCCCCTCCTCCCCTTTACACCGTCCTTGAAACGAGAAAAATCAACTATCAAAAAAGTATTTTTCTCAGCCCAAATACGACCCCCCCCCTCTCGACCGAATACGACCCCCTGTTAGGGGATCTCCGACAATGATGTGCCCTGATTGGAAGGAGGTCAACGGCGCTGCCGAGTGGTCCATCCTCTCCCCCTACTACCTCGGGATATATAGTGTATATGGAAAGGAAAACCACGAAAAGTAAAAAACAGGGAAAACTCAGCACCACAAACTTTTCTCAAAAGCAAGTACCGTACCCGCCCCCCTTCCACAACGTCCCTGAAAACAGTGTGAAAAACTATAAAAAACACTCCTCAGGACTATACGGACCCCCACTCCTGCTAAACGGTGAATCCCAACGATTGATGTCCCTGCGTCGCGGGACAAGTTCACGGCTAATGCCGTTCGGACGCGCTGCTAGAGACGCAATTGCAGCACCTTCCACCGTACCGATCACGTTCGACGCCTATTTTTAGGTAAATTCGAGAGTTCTCTGGTTTTCTGTGCTTCTTTTGCATTTTTTCCTCTGTTTAGCCTTCTAAATGTGTGTTTCCTCCGTGCTTCAGAAACACCGAAGTCCCTCGTTATCAGTCACAATTCTTCTGAGATACGTACTTTTGAGATCATTTATTAATCCTTTCATTTTTATAGAAATTTATGAATGAGGGACCGGTTACCGGAAAGCGTACGCTGGTGGTAGGAATTAGCGTGTGCTGCCAGTTATCTGAAAGTCATCTCTTGTTATGTCAAAATCTACCGTTGAGTAGTTGAAAAGCGAAAGACTGACTCATGCTCCTTCCGGGTTTCTGCTTCTGCTCGAAGCAGGTATTATATCAGACTGACTCTGAAGACTTCACCCTTATCTCTTGAAAAATATGAGTCGCAAGAGTATTTGCCTAAACAAATAAAGGAGTTAAATGCAGCAGGCCGAGCGAGCAAATCCGACTCGGGCTATTTGGTGGTTGGTCCCACACAGATCTTTAAAGGACAAGTGTCTGCTCCCTTGACATTCGGTCGCCGCTCGATTGTTGTTGTGGTTGTGCATCGATGAAGTTTTTTTTTCATTATCGCTTATTACTGCAAACCGCACCGTATAATAAGTACTTTACTTCTTACTTACTTTTTACTACACTGGAGCTCGAACTCCCACAGTGTGTATTCGTTCTGATGTTATTAAGTTCTGCTGCGCTGTTTGTACAGCATCTTATCATAACTTCATCGCAGGCGCTGGCAAGAGATTAGGCGATGCTTAATCACTTCCCACGGGCCATTAAGTGAAGAGGCGCTGCACTGAAGGTGGACACTTTGTGCAATAATTCGTTTAGCCATACCGAATCCTTGTTTCTACGAATTTTTTTAACCTTTCTCAATATTACGGCTACCCTTATGCTTATGCTTTCTAATCTTTGCTTCTCCATTTTTTTCAAGAGTAACGGTAACGTCTTGTTCGCTGCGGATGATGGGACGTGTCAGGCATTGCTCAGGATTCCTGTCAACTGTGAACCTTCCTCTTCCTTCCGTTTCTCCTTCCTCCTTTGTCTTCCTTTTTCCTTCCTTATTTTCCTTCCTCTATATGCTCGAACAGAAGATACGATGAGAAAACACCACTGGACCATCACAGCAAGAGAGTATCCGGTTGACAGATGTCTTGTAACCAGGCATTATGGGTTGAATCAGGTGCGCGACAACAATAGGTGTGAGAACGGCCAGTCCTTCGGGACCTAAGCAGTTGAGGGTTTTCTGATTTCTATGTCCAACTAGTGAGTGGGCCTGCTATTGGAGGACCCTTTACGTCATCGTTAAAATCTGCTACAAGAAGGATGCGGGAAGCCTACA
The DNA here is from genome assembly GCA_036418165.1 of Cooperia oncophora. Classification (NCBI taxonomy): domain Eukaryota; kingdom Metazoa; phylum Nematoda; class Chromadorea; order Rhabditida; family Trichostrongylidae; genus Cooperia; species Cooperia oncophora. Next base: position 9,646 of record MU953448.1, on the reverse strand, counting down.
AATGGCACAATTATGTGAAGAAAACTGAGACAACATATTCAGAGGAACTACACGTGTAGCTGCCTGTGAGAATAGATGATTTATCGTGACATAATAAGTAAGTTCTATAAGAATTGACTGGTAGGTGATGGTATTCTAGTGATAACATTGAATGATGTCTCCTTCCTTTTTTCGCAAAAAGTAGCTCTGATATCAATGGCATACAAGTCACCGCCCTTCTGAACTGTCTTCTTCATTTGATCGAAAACCATTGGTCCCAACCACATTAATTCTAATTTGCATTGTGGCAGTGCTCATTTGGTCTTAATTACTGAGAGGACAATATTCCGCTTACATTCCCCTTTATTTCTTTCAGAAAATCGCATCGATGGATGTAACTTATTGTTTCGTATTGGCGCAACTCTGTTTTAATATTGGTGTATAAAGACTCCTGAATTTAGTAGCATAACCTTCTCCATAGGAGTTACTCAGTGTCCAGTTCACGACACTCGTTTTTAGTGCCAGTGCAGCTTCGCGCCATGTAGTGGTGCTTATTGGGTATCATGTTAGCAGTCAGCACCCACAAGCAGGGCACGCCATCGCGTTGTCATTTCCTGGAAAATACGACACCCTCCCAGTTCCATCCTCAAATACGACCCCCCTCCCCATGCTACCTACTACTTTCCTAGATTTTCCCCAACTTCCTTCCACTTTTCCCCGGTGAATTTTCTGTTTTTCCCCAAAATTTTGCTGTCGAGCGGCTGCGGGAAGGGGGGTGGTGCTGAGGTGGTCAAGTTATCTATCATTTTGAACTAACGGAAATAGTAGTTGTGTAGATCTTTGGCAGTCCCTCTCCCAACATAACAAAAAAAAATTTCTCAGACCAAATACGACCCCCTCCCTAGCGGTCAAATACGACCCTCCGCTGTGATCATCACAACGATGGCGTGCCCTGCCCACAACCCCCTTACCGCTTCCCGCCCACCACATATGTGCACGTGTCTTTACTGGGAATCTGGTGGGAAAAGTGATGGTGTCAACCTGGCACTGAGTGGCGCCGGCCCCTCGACTGTCATGTTTTTAATCATTGAGAACCCCTACAGCCGTTTGTGAATTCTCAGCTCAAAATTGACATTTTGGGATCATATCGAACGCGATGGTCAGGGCACGTCATGTTGTAGAATATTTTTGCAGAATAATCATCATGCCATCTAATTTGCCTCCTCACGATCCCCGCTCGTCCTCGTCCTCCATTCTACCTACCCTTCTTCCTGAAACTTCTACAATCCCATCGTTTGAGAGAAATGTTCCGGGATATTGCTGGCTTTTCATTGGTTTTTTCTATTACTATACACCCCCACTCGACGACTAGTTTCCGGCGGCGGAAAAAAAAAAGGGGCGAATTTATGGAAGAAACAGCTTCCATAAATTCGCCCTTTTAGGCGGAAACTTGTCGGTCGAGTGGGGGGTATAGTAAATTACAAAAAAACAAGAACAAGCCGAGCAATACTCCCGGAAACATTTTTCTTGCAAAGCAATACGACGCCCACCACTCACACCTACTCAGCGACGGACACTTCTTCTCGCTGGGGATCCCCAATTAGCACATGCGTTGGAGGTGGTGTAGTGGCACGTGGCCCACTTGTAACGCCCTCGGTCCGGAATCAGATCCTAGCTCTGCTCCTGCCGGAACCAACCAAGCCTCCAAGCCCCGAGGAGAAATCAAATTGGTACCAGATTTGCCTGTGAAGATATAAAGCTTTTCCTCATGACTTGTACATTGGCTGGACGCAGACTTTGTATAGGCCACATCGCATTCAGTGAGGCACTACGATTCTGATTGGCCGCATGTTTCAACTTAACCTGAAGGTGTCTATGCTTCTGGTGAGATATTTTCATCTTGACACAATTGTTGTCGTGTCTCTGTCCAACACAGAACAAGATGACAGTTGTCCCAGACTGGAATATTCCACGAGTAACCAGTTCCGTGCCATGTTCAAATGCCACGCCTACTCTGGCTCAGGGATAAGGAGTGTAGAATAGGTGCCGCATCCTAAAAAAAGTTTGTGCAACGGTTCAGCCCTTTAGTTCTATGCTTTTATCCTCCAATAATCGAGACGGCTGTCATGAGAGTGGTTCACCATAAACGATTTCTTGTAATAGCCCGCAGTAATGTGCTCGCTGTGCACAGCATGTAATTGATCACTCTCTTTCATTATTGCGACATTCCTCGCAGCGAGGTGAATTCACTCATCACTGGCTCTAATGCATATGTGATGGCTCACCAGTAGTGTCACAAATAATTGGCTGAGGATCTTTTCTTTAGGAGAGGTGCCGATATAATGGCTTCAAAGAATGATCAGATACGTTTTCTTCTTAACATCTAATCACTCCTTCTTTTCATTCGTTCGCCTTCGTGATCTTTCAATTTTTTTCTTAGCTTTTACAACATGTTTGTTCTGTCGCGCTGCTTGATTAAGTTGTTCGCTGTAATTCTTCACATGGTCTCATTGGACATGTAATAAATGAATAAGCAAGGAAGGTCAGCAAACGGAATGCGTGCAAGAGAATCGTGAATAGCCGCTTCGTCGCGCGCGGCAATGGGCGCGACGTTTCCTCAATTTGCACTACCCTTTCAATTGGAGCATCGGATTTTATGTAGACAAGGACATGGTAGACACTTATGTCTATTTTGTCATACATTGTCTATTCTCGATCGATACCACCTAAAATCGTCGTCACGGCGCGACGTCGCACGCGACGCTCACTGGCGCGGCAAATCACGATTCTCTTGCCACATACCCGTCAGCAAACCCGTAAAAGACTTTTTTCGAGGTGGTTTTTTTGCACGCTTCGGGCAATGTCCACACAAATGCCCAAAGCATTTCCAATGCAGTTTCAGCACATATAATCGATCCAACGGTGTTTATAGTTCAAAATAGGTCGTATTCATTGAAATCAGAGCTACCAAAAAACATGAGTATATTGAAGCTTGGGACTCCCTCCACATCTGGCCAAAATCATATTTCCTATTATCGCCTGTCTCTTCCTCAACTCTGCCTGTACGGCTTCATCTGTAGCTGTTCCTATTGAGACATTTCCCATGTTTTATTCAAGTTGTACTCGAGGGGCTACCATTCAGGTGGAAACTGGATCGCTAACGTTTTTCTCAATTAGTCCGGTCAGGATTTTGCACATCTCGATGGTCTCCTGAGTTCTGCGACGAAAAGGTCGCAAGTTACATAAAATTCAAATCGTTGAAGGAGTCGGCCGCTTCGGCGGAGGGTGCGGTTGCCAGCAGTCCTCGCACTTCAATCGACCTCGAGCCTTAATCGGCAACCGGTCTGTCCTTGGCCGATGGTGTCCGCCGATTTATGATTTTGTCGCCAGTGTACTCGAGGACGAAGATTCCCTTGGATCTCTTAATTTTACAGCCTCTGTCCGTAGCGGCTCTTCGGCTGGATCTCCTCTATGGTATCGATTTTGCGTTAAATCGATCTATGTGCGTTTTTTCATGGTCAGCTACCGTTCGCTGACGTTGATCTTTTGAAATTCTATGATAACGTGTTCGATCGTCTATACATTGACAAGTTGCCCGAAGAGTTAGCCTAGTTTATTCAAGAGCTTGGCATGAAATAGAGGCTCCATGTGGACTAGATACAATCTAGAACTGCCACTTACTGTTCTTTAATCGCTCACAATTAGAACTGCACTTACTGGTTCTTAATCGCTCCAATAATTTATATTTATCATTCATTATTCGTCAAGCAGACCAAAAAGACAGCTCTTCTGTTTTCGACGAACTGAGTTATGTTTGCGGCGCTTTACAGGTGATGATTACTCCTCTCTGCCATCTCTTTTCATTGCTACTTTCTTAGAGCGCCCAACCCTTCACAGGGAAAGTCTGATGGTCAAATCACCTGAACAATGCTAATGTTCTCCTTTCTTATTTTCGTCCTCTTCTCCGAACTAATTTTCTCAGTCATTCGCTATGTTATCTGGAGCCCGCGTTCAGTACAGTGCGCATGGAAGATTTCCTCGTTTGAAGGGGCGTTCATCAGGAATTGCCACGACGAGCACGAAATCTGCACCACATCCACAGGACGCGCATGGGTATCATCTAGCGCAATTGGTGAGAATCGCGCATCCGGCGCTGGTCGCCACGATTGGGGGCATTTCGGACCCTGATCCTCGTGCGGCATAGCATGAATAAGCCAGCATCGCTCATGCTACCTCGAGCTCATTCTCTCCGCTAGCTTCCACTCACTCAAAATCGCCCGGATCGCCGCGAGTCTATCACAATCGCCACACGGCACATGTTGCCCCCACCAATAAACCCACCCACCCACACTCCTAGACGCGCGCAGCTCGCCCAGTGGCGAAGCGCCTGCTCCTCGACCTACCCAAGTTCCGCACTAGTCGCAACAGCGTCATATGAAGCGCGGCCCAAGGCATATGGCCTAATTGACCCTCACCAGCAACAAGTCGGTCAGTCGGAGTAAGAGTAAGTATCTGAACATTGTGCTCTTACGCAGCCTCATAGAATCCGAATGTTCACTGACAGTTAAGACGTCAAAAAAGTTTGAAAGAAACAAAACAGTTCCGCGCAAACATTTTTCTATCTTTCCATTTACTTCGATGCTTTAGCCACTTTCCTCTGGGGGCTAAAAAAAGCCATCATTCGGCCCTCCCTGATTGAAATCTTCTTCGTTAACTATACCCCCACTGATACCAAATGGATGTAGAAGACAATTTTGGTGTATTCGTTGAGTTTTTGTCGGAGATGAATTCCAGAGATTCACACTTCCTATTAATTTATCAGACGATGCTCATCATCTCTCTACGCATACACGTCCCACCATCACTGATGTTGTTGCTGACTCACTAGCATTATATCATCTGTCTTCAGCGATTGAGGGAGAGTGTCGCATTTCGTGTTGTAATGCCCGCAGATCGAGCCGGTCCGCGAAATTGCGTAGGGCATGCGAGGTCTGCGTCTCAGGGCACTTGTCAACCGAGAAGCCTCTCCTCTCTTCCTTTTTTTCCCCCTCCTTCTTTTCCTTCCTTCCTTCTCTGATCCCTCCTCCTTTACCTTCTCCCTTCAACTACTGGACTGGTAGATGCCTCGTGAAAATAAATCCAGGACCCTCGCAGCGAGAGCACGTCGGTTGACAACAGCCCCCCCGCCCCCCACCGCGTCTGCAACATTTCGTACTTTACTGCGCGGATTCTTCTGCAATGTTTGCTCTGAACTTTCATTTATCAACTTTCTATTAGCTCTTTATTTTGTGCTATGGCAATTGATTGAAGGCTTTTACTGCCATGAACTGAAACCGGTGAAATTGAGTATGAATCAAGAACAAGTGCAACGTTTCTCTCGTAGCACGAACGTTAGGGACTGTATGGGTTCGCTGTCGTTTCGCTGCTCGAGCGTAGGCTCTGTATCAAGCCCTTTCCTTATGAATCGTCATTGAACGAAACTGCACCTCGGCCGTACTCTAATTCTTACTTCGGCTTCTCATACACTACTCCGCCATATAAATCGTTCGCTATCCAAAATGTTTGGAGAGAACGCTGAGCTTCTCTGGCCTTTCAGCTTCGATGAGGCGATTTTGTTAGTATTTCGTCTATTAGTGTGTTGTTAGCTGCCTTCATACTCTGCGCGTTACGCGTGCCGGCTGTTACGGGGCCCGTTTCGAGCGTGCTGACGACCGAACGCCAACTATCAAGTGTAGTAGTAGCCGACTCTAGCGTGAGGACGCAGCATTCATCCAGCATTGGAAGTAGCGTTTTCACACAAAATTGCCCAAGCTCAATTGCCCACACGCCATTGGCCACGAATCGCAATTAGCTAGAACGACTCAACTTTGGTAGCGCAGCTGAAACGGAGCCGTTACGCTGGCAGACACTGACGCAAAGTATAAACGCCACCTCGGACGTCACCAGAAAATTTCTCATGTTCTTCTGTGATTACCGTAGGCGTAGTCGACCGAAGGTCAGGAAGTTATTGGTACCCCAGCTGCGCGAATCCTTTTCCACGCTAATCGGCTCTCTTCATACACACGTGCTCACCTCTAAACCCAGCACTACTATGTAATAGACTGTCGATAACGTGCTAAATAGATGTCCTATAGCAATTGAAGGGCGTTATTACCGATACACAGTTGTCACAAATTGATAACGGATTCCTACGGAATCCCAAGTTCGGCTAGCTGTCGATTTTATAACTTTCTTATCATATCAGCTTATGTTTATGATCCAGCGTCATGTAACAAGCAAACCTTTAATCTCCTCTCTCTCTCTCTCTCTCTCTCTCTCTCTCTCTCTCTCTCTCCCTCTCTCTCTCTTCTCTCTCTCTCTCTCTCTTTCTCCGCTGCCATCCTCCGCAGGTAATACGGCGGATGCGGCAAAAGAGCAAAAACCCGTAAACCCTTCTTTCTGCAACTAACTATCCAATTTGACAACGTTCTCATTTATTTTCGCTACTGTGTCACATTATCGAAGCACATTTCGGACGTGACGGCCGGCTTACTATACTAACCAAACTGATACGTACATTCTCATAGTCTAGCTTCGCTGCGCCATGAAGAGGATGTGTCAGGCGCGGCGGGATGAAGTGCGCTGTGCCGAACCTCGGCACTTTTCCACCAAGATACATCATCGTGATGCGTGTGGGCATTCGTACGAGGCTCCACACTTAATGAGGGTCTCGGTACGACTCCCCCTCCCCCTTCTCCAGCACCTACCTACCAATTTCCTACATTTTCCAGTTTTTCACTCAGAGATTCTCCGTCGAGCAGTTGGCGGGGGGGGGGCGAGGGGAGGACTAGGTACTATTAGCACTAGAAACGGGAAAATTTCCTATATTTCCCCTAATTCCTACCATTTTCTCCGGAATTTCCCGAAAATTCCCTTATTTATATCCAAAAGTTTTGCTGTCGAGCGCGGGGGAGGGCGATGAGAAGGTAAAACACGCTTTGAAACATGAAAATCACGAAAGTCCAACATGGGAAACTTCTTCCCCAACGCCTGCAAATTTCTGACAGAGCCACATACGCCCTTCCCTCCTGCAGAACAACGGCCAAAATTACGACACTCTTACTGTGTTTCATCACAACGATCTGTACCCTTTCTCCACCTGTTGTTGAAGCATTGGGAAATATTTGGATTTATTTATTACCGTTAACTAATCGACAGTGTCAGTTGAGGTAGCGACAATATCATTACAATGGGGTGTCAACGTACGTCACAATGGCCGCTCATTGTGATGTCTACAACTCTGGTTGGCAATAGGACATTTACCTGTGTTTGTTTAGAGGGTTTTGTTCCGTGATTCTGCGTCATACAGAACATAGCATCTGTTTAATGACTGCATTTCTTTTCTTGTTGTATTCTCAGAAATGCAGCTTTCCGCAGCTCGGTAGAAGACGGTTGAAACCTCTTCCATAGAAGCGACTCTGAGTGGCATTTTTTCGATTCATCGTTTTTGATGGTTATCAAAATATCAAGAAATATTTGATAATGGTTTAATAGCGAAGTCTTATACTGCTTGGTGGAATCTGTGTAAAGGTTATGGCGGACATGTTGCTCCCTGCGTTGGCCCCGCACTATGTCGAATGGTGTCTGGTTTCACCGCGAATGATTCATCTCGCGCGTTGTAGAAGTTTCCATGAAAGTTTCCATGTTCATACGACTTTTATGGATTCATGAGAAAGCGTCATTCAAAAGAAGAGCAGGGGCTGATTGCGCTAGCGTTTGGCCTGAGTCCATAGAGAACGAAAATGTTCCCAGTAAGAATAGCGTTAATCCTAGGTCTGGCAGGCACGGAAATATTAGTCTTGCCGCTCACATTTCCTTAGAGACAGAGTCCGCAATTAGGCAACGTGCAGACGTCGTTCCTTGGACAATATGGCGCGGTCCTCAATTCGGCTAGAGGATGTACCTCCTTCTTGACGCATGAGGGACCCGAGGGTGGAGACTGCTTATCGTGGCTGATACGAACGTAACGACGAGCTGTCCCCGCTCTCGTGATCGCTCTCCACCTTGATCTTTTCGTTTCGCCATCGCTCTATATGCGCGCTTTCGCCACACCATCGTCGGTTTCTCTTTTTTTGTGCTCAGTGTCACTTCGCTGTAGGCTCATTTGACGCTTACAAGCAAATGGGCCCCATTCCGACGACTTTGCCCTGCTTCCTCTCAACTGCTGGGTTACGTAGCACCTCGATATTAGTACTGGAACCCCAGAACCCTCGAGTGATAATCGCGTTTAGCTAGAGGCACGTCCTGCTGTTGGGGAAAATAGTAAAGTGCTACCCCCTCCTAAAATTCCTCGTACAGTACGACACCCTCCTCCTATCCTGTCTACTGTTGTGCTATGTTTTCCCAACTTCCTACCTTTTTCCCAGTATTCCAGGGAATTCTCCGGTCCCCTTACAGCCCTTTCTCAGTTTTCCAAGGGATCCCGGTCCCCCCCCAAAAAAAAAAGGAAACTGACAACTATCGTCCCGAGCGAGGTGTGGAAGGGATATAGTATAGCGCACATGCAAACGGGCAGAAAAAAACCTGAGGAAAGTTATAAACAACGTGGGAGCATTTTTTTTGCGAAACGACAAGTACGGCTCCGACCTTTACCCCCTCCCCCTCCAGCAACAAAATATACCTCCCCGCAGGAGATCCTCCATGTACGATGTGCTGTGCCGACAGGGTACACCATCGTGATGTGTGGAGTGGTAGTGTAGGTACGACCCCCCCCTCTACTGGAGAGGGTGTCACTACGATCCCCCCCCCAAATTTCTCTCAGACGCGCCTACGATCCCCTCTCCCAGCGACCAAATACGACCCCCCTTCCCAGCGGAAGAGAACGACCCCCCTATGCATTTCACACAGCGATGCTGTACCTTGTGTGGCGGTAAAGCGTAGAGCAGTAGCGTTCTGTGTCCGGAAAGCCGTCCATCCCTCAGACTTCAGCCTGCCAACCTGTTCTGAGATCTCCTTTCGCTTGCCCAAGTTATCGAATTTGCCAGGATGGATGTGCATCCGAATATTATTGCAATTATGAGTGCTGCGTCTGTCCTAAATATGCTGTAATTGGGAAAGGTAAAGGGCTTCATCCCTTTTTATATTTCCCTCAAGTGTAATCTAAAAGAAGTTGAGTTAGAGGCTTAGATTTGCTGCTTTTGTTGATTGTCTTCGATTGCTGGTCCGGTAATGTTTCCTCAACGACGTCATAAACTTGTTCATCTCTCCTCCTTGCTCTGTGTTCCCTAGCATTGGCCCCTTCTATCCATTATTTCTGTTTTTCATGTCTCGCTTCTTGTGTATGTGGCATCGGCAGAAGGCGTGGCCGTTGCCTGGCCGGCAATTCCCTCTTCATCGATTCCCCCTCGCATGTCGCTGCCTTACTTTTGCGATGGTCTTTGACCAGACGTCGCTATTTACAGCCCTAACGATTTAATAGATTTCTGCAAATCCGAACTTCTGCCGAAACGCCTGTACTCTCTCGCCTTCATAACGGTTAGCGGTCAATGTCATATTGTTGTATTATGAAAAATTGAATACCTTTCATTGAGATGTAGAGAAATTAATGGTTTTGGGCAATTTAAGGAGTCACTGGTGCATCTGTACAATTTGTGGAATCTTGTGGTTAGTCATACTTGGTAGGAAGGTG
>MU953443.1:0-11462 GCA_036418165.1 Cooperia oncophora | reverse complement strand
GTTGCACAGAGACCGCGGAGAGGTGTGATGTGATGTAAGGGAGCGATTTTGTTTATGGTGTTCTCATGGGCTCTTTTTGCTTTTCTTCTTCTTTGGGGATTTACTTATCAGCTGCATACTGTTTCATAATTGAAAAACAACTATCCATGACACTTTTATCGCAGGAGCTGTCTTTAAAGCAAAATATCTAGGAAGGCATTCGAAACTTTGACCGCTATGATGGGCAAAAAATGAACAACTAGACAGGATAGATAATGGCAAAGCATAGTAACGATAAGGGGGCAGGAACATCGCAAACAGCCCGCCACACTGTAAATGTGGAGAGTGCTTGTTGAGGCGCTGTTATTCGACGCCTGGGGGGGGGGCATTTTTTACTACCATTGCTTCCCTAGTTCCGGTTCACAAATCTCACCCTGGAGCCACCATCCTAAAACGTGTCAACTCGAGAAAAAGCTACCTAGGTGGGTCGGCACGTCTATGGGAAGCAGAATGCCCTCCCCCCGTCGACAAACTGCGCCGCTTGTTGCATACCTACAACTTATTTCCTCTTGCCATGACTCCCAACCCAACCTTCCTCAATATTGAGCTACTCTGTGATGGAGGTTTTACCAGATATCCCCCACAAAGATCTGTAAAATTGAGTCGGTTGAACGAATGCATATGTAGCTCTTCCTAACGATATCATAAGCCTTATCAGTGCTCTGCCGCAACGTTCAGTAAATTAAATTAAACTAAAGCAAACTCCCAGTGAGCTTCTAATTTTCCGCTTATGTGAAGAAGAAGTTCACTGGTTAGTTGTCAGCCGTTGTAGTTTAGTTTAATCTACTTGTTATATCATCTGACTAGAGTAACAAGCTCCCATTTCAAGCCTGACGAAGGTGTTAATCATTGAAACATAGCAAGATTATTATTTTTCAGAAACTTTTGAGGTTTTGGGACCATTTTTTAGACCCTTACGTTGCTGTTGAATGTTTAGCATAGTGTGATTTTCACTTATTTTGATTACCCATCAACACTAATCCATTCGTCACTCATTACATGTTTCTGTCTTCGTTTCAAACTTTATACAGATTGTTTCTGCTTTTCATTATATCGTGCAATAATAAATATAAATTATTGAGTTGGGATCGCAGAAAGTCGACACTGCACATTGAGACCAATCACATTTAATATACAACATTCGAGAAATCCATACCGATGAAATATTAAGAGCGCTCGAATGTTTGAGAAATCCATACCGAAGAAATATGAAGAGAACTCGAATGATTGAAGAGATGACAGTAAATATTCTGGGATCAACGAGACGAAGAGGACTTTGATGAGGAACTGTTTTTCTTAGAATCCGATTTTTCCTTGCTGCTCGCGACTCCTTCAGCATCGCTTGTAATTTAAATAAAATACAGCCAGCACCGGATTAAAAACGAGTCACTGCACGTGGCGGACCATTGCCTGCAAGGCCGAGAGATAAACATTTCGACGCCTACAAAAACATACCATTAAGAAAGAGATTAATTATCATACGTTTGGGCAATCCCGTCTTGTGTGATGTGGCGACGCATTCATACTTCAATGAGGAATAGCAGACGCGGGGGCCAGCCGATGTACAAGTCAGTGTTCTTATCCTCCCAGACGAATCTGGTACCAATTACCATCCCGGGGTAGAATGCTTGGTTGGCTTGGGCGGGGGTCGACCTGGCACTTTAACTCAGGGCCGCGCGAGTGGTAGATGCACCGCTTGTCACTACACCACCTCCTGCCCACAAAACAATACATCCCTTAATTTTTATTTAACCGACCGTTTGCGAAAAATTTTCTCGCAGTTTGTCTTTCTGCAATAACTTCTGAGCAGCAAAAGCACACATGACATATGCTAGACCTTGCCGACAGGGAGCAGATCATGTTCCGAGGGTGAGGGGTGAAAGTTCACAATTCGATTCTAAAGCAGCCCCGTGGGTGGAGAGGAAGTGGACTAACAAGTGAGGTCTTTCAGGTCATGGCGCGCTTTTTAGAAATTATTGTTGCATGTTGTAGGGGTCCATACAAGGATCACAAAAATGGGTTTCATTTTTGCTATGCATTTTTGGGAATGTCAAAAAATGCGTGAAAAGTTTGCTTTTTGCTTTTAAAAGTTTGCTTCAGAGAAAAGGCGACTTTGAACCATTTTTCTAGGCTCTTTTCTATTTCTAATGTTGAGTATGCATAGCAAATGAGACCTTCGTCGACACTGCATCGAAAACAATACAAGTCAAGGTGAAAAAGTACTTTATTTGGCACACAGTGAGGCAGCATTGTAGTTTCTCAAGTGATTCTCGCAGCATCCCAACCCGCAGCTGGGGGGGGGGTATTCAGAGCCATGTTGGCGCCAAATAGGCCTAGGCGCCAATTATAAAGGTCAGAACCGTGATCAGGGCCGTTAATAACCTCTATATACAGACTTTCAGCGAAATTTTTCTCCTCGAGCTGTTCGAGCTATGATGGTTGGTCTTGTTGAACTGGTGGCTATCAGTATCCTGTACAAGTAGTTATCCAACTTCGATACCTGGACCTTTCTATTCCAGTTCGCCATAACCCTGACCCTTTGCGTAACTAGTATATACCCTCGATAACTAAAAACAAAAAAAACTACAAATTTTAAAACAGGAGACACATATGTACTTGCGCGCAATATCTTCGCCTGGAAAGTTGAAGTGGGTTACGCTGGGTGCGCTGATCGGGTGCCACTGTCAACCAAGTGGTCGGTCCATTATCACCAAAACCTCCGAAATTTCTTTTTTTGCTGGAAGTTCGTATACAGGAGTAAGCCCGGCTCACGATTCTGACACTTATTTTATGCGGCGAGGCCATTTGACGCCAGCATGACGCTTAACAGCCCATGCGTGTTACAGCGATTTCAGTGCAAGGATGCTCTTGCAGCAAATCGGCGTAAGGTTGCGCCGTGGTCAAAAGTGGAGCGTCCGTACTCGTGAGTAGCGCATCCACTTCATCACGTAGCTCAACTATTATAAGCACAGAGGTTCCTCAGTAATGTTTCGAGAACGCAGATATGGTTACGGGTCGACTCGTGAACTATGAGTGTATAGAATGAGGTCCTAAATGGCATTTATCCATGTTATATACATCATCACGCACGCAGGAAACAAGGAGTCTCGATAACGCGAGGAGGATTCGATCCATAAAGCACCTTTCCGAGAGTACACTATCCACTCCATCATCCATCGACCACGAAACTGTAGTTGCGGGAGTCGTTGATATTAACTTCAATACTAGTTCTTCTCCATGCACTTTCTTTTTGACTTTATTTTGCTCTCTTTTCGATACATAGTTAAGGAACACCTCATAAACTATGCACTCTCAGTTGCAGCTACAACAGAGCCCAATAAGCCGGTTAAAATCGGCCTTTCTTCTCAAAATGTTTTCACTCATTTTTTGGCATTCCCATAACGCATAGCAAAAACGAAACCCATTTTGTGACCCTTATATGGACCCCTACAACATGCAACAAACCATTTCTAAAAAGCGCGCATGACCTGAAAGACCTCCCTTGTGAGATAGCAGGGCGTTGGAAGACGAAACTGGGAGATACAATTCAGAGGAGGGGTAGAACTTGTATTTTTACTAGTTTCCCTCGTTATTTCTGTTAAATTACACGTTTCAGACCTGTAGACACATGTCGAGTGTAAACGAGATTTCAGTTCTCTACACTAGGCATCGGCACTGATCGATGAATGCAGGTGAAATGCCCTACCAGACCAAACTGCACCCTGACTTCTATCAAAATTCCTTCTCGGAATCAGATCAGACTGGAATCGATTCCCTCTGAGATCGATTCACTTCCTGTACGCGGGTTTCACTGGCTGGTACGAAAACGCCTGACACCCGCGCCACAGGCACCGTTGTCAAAACTCGTCCGTAGAGCAATCAGCTGTAGTGCGAGAGCCAGACGTTATTGTGCAGAATGAATGTGATCTTCGTATTAAAGAGGTTAAATTATCCCTCGGCGTCCCCTGACAAGCGAAGTTCGAACTCAGATTTCAAAAGTTGTAAACAGTGAGGAGTGAATAGCATATAGTCTCCTGCGCCTTTTTGCTTAGAATAGGTGAATTTGAAGGGCTCGAGTGTTTTAAGTTTAGCCACTTAATTTCAAAGGCACGGTAAAAAGCCTAGATGATGTTGCAGAAATGTGGTAAGAAAATTCATCAAGTGAACCGTCTATGAAGAGAAAATGCCAAAGGGAACGTTGGAAACGCATTCGTCAGGCCTCCTCTAGCCTCAAACAACTGTAGAGGTAAAAGACCGAAAAGACCGCGCGCTGGGACGATTCCCGTCGGCTGATTCCCAGTAATGAACCCTATGACTCTACAAGAGACATTGAATGCATCCACTCCATGATACTTGCCCGGGAGCATTACTTTTGGCTGGAAGGCCGACTTTGGAGGCGGAGTCTGGAAAAAGGGATGTACCACTGAAGCAACTTTGCGCTTTAGACCCGCCGCGAAACTGACATAGGGTTGTCCACTTCGGACTGTGCTACGTTCTTACATAACCTCCAACATTTTCATAGGTCCGGACCGTTCCTTTGGAGGAGAATTTGTTACCATTGGGACGCACTGCGCACTCTGTTGAGGTAAGTTCGTAATTCATACACTTCTTCAATTGCAGTGCTCGCCTTGACAGTTTGAAAATTTATACCTTCACTAGATTGACTTTGGAGAGATTCAACACTTTGTTTTGTGCTGCAGTGTATGGTTTCGCATTCTTTTACCACGTCAGGCGCGCAGTAGAGTGCGCCAGCCTAACTGGTGTTAACATAGATATCCATTTCGTGAAGTCACAATCTGTCCGAGGAAGGGATCGCAGGTATCGCCCCAAAACGACGATTTTCCCGACTTCCGATCAACTCATGCAGAACCCACTTGCTAGAACCCTCATAAAAACGCACGGGAGAAGCTTTGCTATAGTGTATGGTGCTTCGAAAAGTAGTCTTAGCCTGTTAAAGTGAAAGTGTTGGAGAAAAACTGCATTTTTTCAAAGAGGAAGTGTTGAAGAAAAACTGCTTTTTTTGCATCAGCCCAATATTTGGGCATTCTTAACTTTGCAACACTAGCTCTCAAGCCGAATGGTGCCAAATAATCGGCTAGGAAAGAATTAAGTCGACACTCCAATGTCCAGCATCCCTCCTTTCTCCAACTCCAAAAGAATTCATATGAGATTGTTTTTGATAAAATGCTTGAACAAAAAACTCGATGCTCATTGTTATACCGGTTGAACCTTACAAGGTTATCCGTGAAGGCTGCGTTGGCGACTATCATTATAATGACGTTACCAATGGCATTCGTTAGCAACCAGATTGCTTGTACGATGGACTTCATTTCAATGGAGGCCTGGAATGTTTTTGTTATTATTGTTTACAAGAATAGTTCTATCTGAACAGAACAATTATTTCTGAAACCATAACACAGCACCAGTTTGGCTTTGAGTACCTTGTAATACGACCAGTATCTTTCCTTTCTGTGCAACCTGTCGAATAAGGGTCTTTTCAGATTTTCTGGGACATCAACCTATCACCCTCTGAGAAAAACGGTGTTTCAAAGCGAGACGGATAAAGTGAAGACCACCTTAATAGGCCCACAGAAAGGGTGTTTTTGCCGTTTTACTGCCATCATAACATGACACGTCACGATCGTGATTACGTTTTATCCATTTCTTTTCTTTTACTTATTTTCTTTTGCTTTTCTCTTTTTCGTTCTCTTTTGATTACACAATCATGAGTTAGGGGCATGTTTCGTGGCGGACGTGCAAGCGCAGCCACTTTCACAGGTGCACCCTTCAAATCGATTGACCTCTCACTTCTATGATGGTGAAGAAGAGGAGCAAAACATCCAATCCAGGATAGGTCCAAGTGGTGCTTTTCAATACTGCACCGTGTACATCATCGAGGCAATATGCTTTCTTGACAGTCTTTGTCGACAGTGTGATCGGAGCCAGTGGTGGAGTTCAAGTTACCGCAAGTCTCAGTGTCAAGCATTTTGTAGCGCAGGGCACCGTAAGCGCCGTTAATGCGTCAAGTTAGACATCAAGGCAATTACCTCCGTTTCCTAACAGTAATCCTACCTCTTTATTCTACCAGTCGGATCGCCCGGCTGTCGCCGGGCGCTCCTCCTTCTGTGACATGGCCCGGCGAAGCCGGGCCATGCGGATTTGCCGCGTGCTAAGTTAAGGATCGTTGACCAACCACACTGTTCAAAGGAATCTTCTGCATCAGCCAAGAACTGAAAAGCAGCGCTCGTTCCGTCAAGACGCAGAAGCAGCAGCAGCGCCCCGCATCACAGAAGGAGGAGAGCCGGCCTTAGCCAGCGATCCGACTGGTACGTTCATAACCCGTCTTGCTTTGGAATGCACTCCCGCATTCAGCAGTGGAACCCTTTAAATGGCCCTCACTAAGGTTGTTGATGGAAGATAATTGTGGTAAGAGTGATAAAGTCATTGCTGCTGTTCATAACATCTCTGTAAACAAACCCATGCATTTGGAATAGAGCTAGCTTAGCGGTCGTACATGATGTCGTTACTAATAAGCAGTGAGGAATGAGTTCTGTTGGAATCATTGAGATCGTTATACTTGAGTCATATCGATCGCATTGTTGTTGTGAGCGGTGAAGCGGATTTTCCCATGTTACCTTGTCACTTTTAGCTCCTATCACTTCCGTACCCGCCAATAATACTCCCGTCCCACATCCTGTAGCACCTCTCGGATCCAAGGTCCCGCTGTTGCTGTAACCTGCGTTACGAATTTGGTGTCCTTCCCTTCTAATGCCCATTATCAGATCTTATCAGCTGATATCACATCCTGTCACCCGCAATAATGTTCCCATCCCAAACCTTATATCACTTATCAAAACCAACGTCCCACTGTTGCTGTCACCCGCGTTATGAATATGGTGACCTCCCCCTTCTAACGCCTCTTATCGTATCTTATCAACTGATATCACTTCCTGTCACCCACCAATAGTGTTCCCGTCACACCGCCTACATCACTTCTTGAAATCAATGTCTCACTGCTACTGGGACCGGCGCTATGAATTTCGTGACACACAGACAGACGCACACACAAACATACACACACAGACAGACATACTTAGTGAATTATATAGAGTAAGTAGGACGGGTAAGTCATTTTCGTCCATGCAAGTACATGTTTCCATAGGGGCAAGCAAGTTTGATTCAAACAAGCTGTTTGTGTTGAATTATTCAAAGGCGCTGGCACGATGAAGCCCAGGTATAATTGATATGCCTGGCAAGAGGGAATTCTGCGCCTGCGAATTCTGCGCAACGCCCTTACCAAGGGACGTACCCTTATAAGGACCCTATCAAGCTACAACATACCGACCCGCCCACCACGCCCGCCCGCCCACAAATGGACGACCGTTCCTGACGCTCGTATTGATTCATTTGCTAAGCAAATTATGAAGCGAAGGGATTGGTATGAAGCACCGGCGGTACTCCATGGGTATACAGGGGGGGGGGACCAAGGAAAAAAATACACTTTTCTTCCTTCGACTTTCAAGGCGCTATAAGTAACACTTCATTGAATTCTGATTGGACATTTCCACCATGATGTTCAACAGCGTGGTACACTTTCACGATACGTCGCACACCATCATGATACTCCGTCATGGGCGAACGCCATCAAGAGATTCTGTTCAGCGAGATAGCTGATTTCTCCGCCACAGTAGACCACCCTGTTGAGCTCTTCCCGGACCCGGCAATCGTGGAGGAGGCAGGGGTCTAGATCACGTAACACACTTGGATATTCCGTTTTCTTCAGGTTTCCAACGCCCTTCGATTCCACGTGCTGGCACCCAATCCTGTAGCAGTACGAAGTTTCCAAGATGGTACAGGCGACGACATGAAGGCAGGATATTCTCCTCGAGTTGGTCGATGTAACCGTCAGCGTTCACTTTCAGTCCGGGGTCCACGAAGAAAATATCGGTCTTCCATTCCAGGAAACTTCCGGTCCATACCATCAACCCGCGCCTTGGCGACTGTGGTGAAGATGATGTCCTAGACCGTAGCGACGTTGTCGGAGTTGCTCATATTGGGGGCCTTCCAGATGAGAAGTGTTGGACCCGAGGTAGCTGCTCATGGGTGGCTCCATACAAGAGGTCTCGCAGCTTTTTTGGAGGTGACGTGGGTTTTATAGGCCTTTTTCAGTTCGGCTGCGATTGGAAGATGTCTTTATATTTTGGTGTACATGAAGGTGATGGACGAGAGCCTGCTCCTGCTTATCGAGGAACATCTTGGGTATCTTCCGCCCTGGTACTCGTATCCACGTCTTCTATATGGGCTGCGTAAACTTTGCTGATATGTGACTCAACCTCCGACCGTCGACAAGTGTCTTTTTTAAGACCCCCCTTGTATGAGTCAACCGTCGACAAGTGTCTTTTGTATAGCCCCCCTCCCCTGTATGAGTGCACACATGCACCGTACCTTCAGTAGCGGTTATTGGTAAGATGCCTACGGGAAACTCGTCCGAAATTGATTTTTTAGTCATGAGAACGAAGGCTTTTTCTTCGCAGGATTTTGACCGTTTCACTCCGTTCTTTCGCCATTTTCCCACTACGTAGCGCCCAGCTAGCCAATTGGGCCAAGTACCAAATTATCGTGCCAACTGCTTCGAGCGCTATAACTACGCTACGATGAATTTATGCTGGTTTCGATATTGTTGGCTAAGTATGCTAATAACTCAAAGTCTCACACATCCAGGTCTTCACAACGCTGGTTCTGCTCCACAAAACTTAACAATGACATTCTCATCTGTGAACTCTGCATGTTAGTTCTTCTTATATTCAGTATGTTTTGTTGTGCCTGTCAAAGTTTTTAGGTGGAGCAGTTTATTCTGGCAGCTTGACGTTTCGACGTCTTTTTCAAAGGCTCGAAAGTGCTCCGAGTATCAGAGATGTGTTCGACCCAGCCAAGCGCTTAATCCACCTCAGCATATCCGATGACATGCCCAACCGAGGACCTCACGCAACAGCAAAGAATGCTCACCTCTGACCCACCGCAAACGCGGAATAATCCGCTATACCCTATGTCAACCAGTAGCGAATGGGACTTACTATGGCGTCTCCTTATACGTATCGAAATACGGAGACGCATGTAGCATAGTATGGTGAGCATGGTGAGCTCACATCTCGCCGTATGGTACGAAAGGCAGAAGGTCATTGGAAATTGATGCACATTCGTCTCGGTTGTTCATACGGGGATTTCTAACAAATCCAAAACGCCTCTAATGCTTTCCTCAGCCGCTATCTCCGTCTCCTGCGCCAATATTGTGCATTTTATCGCAAAGTTGTTGCCGTTGTGCACCTCAGCTTTATGCTTCCCAAGCGCTGTCCCAAGATTACCGCGTTTCATGCTGGCTAGATGCTTTTAATACGAGCAAGCGATCGCTCTGTTTCTCCGATATATGTGCATCCGCATGTCTGACATTCAATTTGGTGGACCACACCCGCTTGGGTGCAGTCACCGATTTTTTGCAATCACCGATCCGCCAAAAGGCAAAGGCAGCACACTAATACGCGAGAAAGGCCGCGCCACAACAAGCCGTCCATCTCTGATAAAGTCAGTGCTGCAGTACAACGGAGCCTTTCTAGAGCGCAGTTGCAAGATGTGGGTCAGCTAGTGAGCGTTCCTAACAGGAGCACCAAGCAACAATTATTTCAAATAGGCCCTAAGACAAGTAGTGCATACTAGGAGACTGTATCACTTGTCCGTAGGGAAAAATCGATGATTGCGCTCAAACGGGTGTGATCTACCAGACTAAATGTGTCGGACATGCGGATGCACATATTCCGGAGAAACAGGAAGACCGCTCGCTAAACGTATCAAAGAACACCTAGCCAGCATGAGGCGCGGTAATCTTACGACAGCGCTTGGGAAGCATAAAGCGGAGGTGCATAACGGCGACAACTTTGCGATAAAATGCACAATATTGGCGCAGGAGACGGAGATAGCGGCCAGGAAAGCATTAGAGGCGTTTTGGATTTCTGTTAGATCCTCGTATGAATAACCGAGACCAGTGTCCGTCAATTTCCAATGACCTTCTGCCATTCATACTGCTAGCTGTGAGGTTACCAGTGCTACGTGCGTCTCCGTATTTCGATACGTATAAGGAAGACGCCATAGTAAGTCCCATTCGCTACTGGTTGACATAGGGTATAGCGGATTATTCCGCGTCTGCGGTGTAACAGAGGTCGTAGGTCCTGTTGCGTGAGATTCTCGCTTGGGCTAGAACCATGTCATCGGAAATGCTGGGGTGGATTAGGCGCTTGGCGGGGTAGTACACATCTCTAAAACTCGAAACACTTTTAGGCCTTTGAAAAAGACGATTACGTCGAAACGTCAGGCCGCTAGAATGAACCGTTCCTACCAAAAACCTCGAGAAGCATAACAAAACATACTGAATCTCAGAAGATTTGTTGATGACACTTCGCTGTTCGGCGCTGACCAACCCTACCTTTACAACTTCTTTCTCCTGAGCGGCCGAACATAATCCCCTCTATGGGTTTCTCACAACCATGCCCTGACAAAGGAGGACATTCAGGTCGTGGAGCGCTCTTTCGAAACGTTTGACTGCATGATACAGGGGCCCCTATAAGGATCAGAAATTAGGTTCCCTAAAATCGCCCTCTCTCGCCGAATTTCCTTCATTCTTCTCTTTGCATTCCTAAAAACGCATGGCAAAAATGATACCACTCTCCAAAGTCCTGGTACGGAACCCCTACAACATGCAACAAACCACTTCTGAAAAGTGCACCATAACCTGAATGACCTGCCCTGAGTGAGTGCAACGCTAACCATGATAAATGAAAAAATATATTACAGGGTCCCTTCGAAGCTCACCTCTTGGTAGGCGAACTCAAGTCCGCTCACGCTGATGAGGATCTCGGCTACAGTTATAACGGCGTATTGTGGTAACTGCCAAAGTATACTGACCCTGTTTTCATGTGCGATCGTGTGCACAGTTGTAGTCAAAGTCTGAAACACGGTACCATTTTTTCTACTCCATTATGGTCACTACGGCTGGTATCTCTTGTTCCTTGTACTAAAATCATTTTGAATTAAAAGATTGATCAATATTATGAATTGTTTCTTCTACTACTCATCAACATTATAAATTGTTTCTTCTACTACTCACTCTACACCAATGGTGAAAGTTATCACTGGGTCAGGGTAATTACCAGCCGAACTCACAGGGCAGTCGCAGCACAGGAGCACAGTAATTCTCTTCCACCAATAAGATTTCTTCCGTGCTCATAGACAATGTACACCCACCTCCGATGACGGTCTTGCCATGTCTAATGTGAATGTATTTGCAGTTGAACTAATGTGCCACTTCCCCCATCAAAAAGCATGCAAACGGCTGGAGAGGAGGGGGCTGCCGTTTCCCGACTCCCGCCGCGCTA
>MU953442.1:0-11581 GCA_036418165.1 Cooperia oncophora | reverse complement strand
GCCAATCAGCTCACAAACGTCCTACCACTATGAATGGAAGTAGAGTACGTGGCGCATCTCAAACAGGGATCAAGCAAGCAGACGGCATTATTTTCTCTTCTTTAAATCTTTCTGATTGCTGTTCATCGTTTATGCGTCATATCTATTTATATCCAGAGTTCAGTTCAATGCTTGACTCGACTGAATTCTCACGAAGGGTTTCTCGGTCTGCTCATGAAACGCTAATTGCTTGCGAGCGTTTCACAGACTGAAATTTCATCATGTTTTCGTCAAAATATAGAAATAGCTCGGATCCGTGATTACTTAGACCAACTTTAGTAAATATAAAATGGTTTCCTATTTTATAGTATAGGTATTTTTTCGTGATCAAACTTAGCATGGTAAGCGTTTAAGAAACCTCAACAATTTCCATTAGCAGGCACATCATTGAGGTCATGTAAGTCCCGTGTATTTTAGGTGCACGGCCCTTCCTGGGCCGTGCGCCTGAAGTACAGGGGAAGGTGCAAAAAAAGACATTTCGACCGAGTCACATATCAGCAAAGTTTTCGCAGCCCAGACAGAGGACGTGGATACGAGTACCAGGGCGGAGATACCCAAGATGTTCCTCGATAAGCAGGAGCTGGCTCTCGCCCATCACCTTCATGTACACCAAAATATGAAGTCATCTCCAGTCGCCCGGACTGGAGAAAGACCTCTAAGAAGACTCTGGGAATTCATGTCACCTCCAAACAGCTGCGAAACTTTTAGTGTGGAGTCACCCATGGATAGCTACCTGGAGACCAGTACTTTTCATCTGGAAGACCTCCAACATCGAGCAGCTCCGACAACGTCGCTACGGTCCAGTATTAGGACTCACCGCAGTCGCCAAAGCGCAGTTCATGGTATGGACCGGAAGTTCTTGGAATCGAAAGGCCGATATTTCCTTCGTGGACCCGGACTGAAAGTGAACGCTGACGGTACATCGACCACTGAGAGAGATTATCTGCCCCATGTCGACGCCCACCGTCGCCTGCACCTTCTTGGAAACTTCGTACTGCTACAGGATTGGGTGTCTCTACACGGAATCGAAGGACGTTGGAACCTAAACTCCCTCAGTTATCACTTCGGGCAAAAGATCTGATACGAGATTCAAAAAAATGTTCACGAACTTCTGGGACAACCTAATACTATTCTGATAGTTGATCAGAGTTTCTGCCGTACCTCCGCTCAACAACCAGATTCGAGGAAATGATGGAGGTAGGTCGTGAAAAGTTGTAAAGCATATTGACTTGTATCTCCACCTATGCAATGATTGATTCCCGGACGAGCTTGATTGATGTATACTTCTTTGCAGAAAACTCACGTATCATTCACTTGACCGGAAAAAGCGGCGCGCGATAATCATTGCGCGGGTTTACTTAAATTGTTTTGCTAATAAAGTTTGGGATTGTGATCGAAGCTTTGGCTCACCTACCAATCTTGATCACAGGAGGACGCCAGAATAGAGTGAAAATCTTTGCCCCTAGGATCTCTCATTTTAATGAAAGTAGACCGAAGAAAATCATTGACTGGTCACGGCTCACTTCTCAAAAAAAGGCCAAGTTTTTATCGGTAGATGAATACATGAGAGGAGCTAAATGCTCTCCTAGAGCAGGTAGGGGAGTATATCGCCTAGAGAATACGTTTCGGCGAAGTCTCACATACTGTATTATCACCAGCCCTCACTTTATGATTCGCTAAGGCGACGTACAAAGTCGGTAAAACACATCCCGACATCACGTACAGTAGCTTGGAATTCTTGGAAAGAAATGGCACCGTCTCATTCACGCAAAACGCTTCGCACTTACTCCATAGGCACCCAAAATTTAGTGGGGTTTTTTGGGTTAAACGGTCAATAGTCTATCAAAGACGTGCGCACAATGGCCTTCGGGCGGGCGGTTGCTGCCAACCTAATTGGTGGAGAGGCTGCGAGCCACACCCCACTCCGCCTTTCCACTACTGACATTGTCAGCAACCGAGCGGCTACAACCATAGTTCCCACTGCTTTGAAGGAGAACGATTTAGTAGTCTCAACTCAAACTTCGTAAGATAGGGTCGTGAAAGGTAAATGGTGCAGAGCTTGAGGAATTACGTGCCACTTTTACAGTTTTTTGTAAGATCGGATATCGCTTAGGCCATTCAAGGCCTTGAGATGGTAGTTTTAATTGAGGATACTACAAAACTTGATAAGGGCGCAGTTATTAAAAGTGTACCTAATCACGCTCACCCTCGGGAAGGGGATGTAATGGTGAACTGGCCACCGCACAGACCGATCAAGCTGTACATCCATGTAGATTCATTAGATTCCGGCCATACAAGATTTGTCTGGGTTGTTGGGAACCTATAGTACTTCTGGATCCTACAAGATGTTGCGTAGACTGAATGGCATTCAAAATATCACTACGGATTCAAGTGGAATTAGGGTGCGTGACGCGTCGCAGAAAGAGGTTAATCGATGCCAAAAGCTTTACCTTGGATCTCACAGCAAGTGTCCATTCAGCGCTGTGAAAAAATAAAAAATGTGGTACTCGTTAAACCTCTACCCATTAGAATTTCAAGAATCAACGAGTTTACCGTGGGTTTATTAGCTTTTTTTTGATTTATCTGAGCAACTGGTCCGGCTCAGGAAGGGTTCTTTTTTCATGCCGATCTATTTTGTTTTGGGTTCTTCCAGGTCGTTAATATTGGGTTGTCATCTCATTTCTAGCGCCCCCAATTTATTAGATTTTTTCAGGCTGACCTATGAGGCTGAGGCATTTTGAAGGGTGTCCAGGAACGTTTGGTAGGGGTAATATAGATATGCGAACAACCGTGCCGTGAATTAATGAGGCCCGAAATAGACTACCTACATTTGTGCGTTTGTCAGATCCTCGTGCTACGACTACCAGAAAAATCTGAAAACAAATTTACTCAAGACGGTTACCGCTGTATATGTATGATTCTCAGATCTCCATTGGAAGGAACAAGCACTGGACTTAAGGAGTACGGAGAGATCCCATATTAGTGACTTGAGAAAATCTAGGACGTAATAGATTGGGATAAAAAGTGAGCTCCATAGTTCTGGCAAAATTCATCGATTTATCTGAAATCCTTCGATGTTGTCAAGACGGACGGCGAATATTTTATTGCATTGCCGCTAAGTCTGAACCTGGTTCGAAACCCCTGGTGTAAGAGCTTTCCGACGGTAGTTGGACAAGATAGGGAGGAAACTTCTCAGCTTCAAGAGTGACGCAAGGTATTTGGAACAGAAATGTACAGGCTAGGTGCTACAGAAAGGAGCTTTTATAATATATGTCGATTCATTTGTGGGAGCTTCCTCCATAATAGGTGGTCTGTGATGCTTTATCCGGAAAGCTCTGATTTCCTAAGAAGTGTGACGCTACTGATCCCGAAAAAGCCCGCAACACTCGTCAGCAGCGCTTGACGAGAGTCCGAAGGGCAAATGAGACGTAATGGATCGCGAACAAGAAACACTTTATCCCTGCTGGCGTAGCTATGATGACGTCGATAGTTTCGAAGACATGAATATCCATCGGAGTTAACTGAAACGCTAAAATGGGCACGTTTTAGTGAAATAGCCGGTAGTATGACGAGGGCTTAATAAGCGCATTCCGGGATCGAGTGCTGATGAAGTGTGTATCCGATTTTTAGTGTAGAGACGGGATGCTTTCAATGACTGGATTTTTCGTAACTTTCAAAGGCTGTATATGGGGCTACAAGTTCAGGGAACCGCGTTGTTAATGGATTTGAGTAGTGAGGTAGGCGTTGCTATTAGGTTGTCCAGAAAGTTCTCAGCGTTTTGTACATTCACTGCTGATTAAAAACTCATTCTGCCTTGCTTCTCAGTAGCACATCCTGTAGAGAATTTCTTGCGCTATCTGATGGTATAATTGCCGTTTCACCATTGCTTGATAAACCCCTTTTTTCAAGATTTTTTCAAGCATGTGAAAAGAGCACTTCGGACGATTTTTTTCTTCGACTATAAATTGGGGCAATCCGCAATCGAAACAGCTCAACAAATTAACCAGGTGTGGGGGCCCAATAGTGCTAGAGAAAGCACTGTGCGGCAATGGCTCAACAAATTTCGTTCTGGAGATTTCAGCCTTGAAGATGAACCTCATAGCGGTCGACCTAAAGCAATATCTGACGAGGATTTTGGGGATTTTGGAGGCTGACCCATCCCAAACAGTTCGAGAGATAGCAGAAGAGCTAGGCAAATCCACTGTTGCAGATGGTCTGGAACGCATTGGGAAGGTGAAAAAACTCGACAATTGGGTGCCCCACAATCGGAGTGACCGGCAGGAATCGGCACGTCTCGAGGTTCCTTCTGCATTGCTTTTGCGCAGCAGAAACGACCTGTTTTTGGGCCGAATTGTCACCTGTGATGAAAAATGGGTCATGTATGATAACAGGAGACGTTCCGGACAGTGGTTGGATTTCGACGAACCACCGAGGTAATTTTCAAAACCCTCACGAAAAAAAGATTCTGGTCACGGCTTGGTGGTCATCGGCTGGTGTGATCCACTATAACTTTTTATCACCAGGCCAAACCATCACAGCAGAACCCTACTGTGAAGAATCGACGAATACCGATATTTTATAATTGTACCGAAAATTTTGTCAGATGCAGCCAACACTTATCAAAAGAAAGGGTCCGATTCCTTTGCATGACAACGCCCGCCCACACGTTTCACAAATCACTATCCATAAATTGAACGAATTGGGGGTTGAAGTTCTACCTCAACCGCCATATTCTTCAGACCTTTCGCCAACCGACTATCACCTTTTCTAACATTTTCAGAACTCCCTTGCTGGAAAATACTTCATCAATCAGGACCAGGCAAAAAAGACCTTCGTAGATTTCGTGGATTCTCGACCACCCAGTTTCTTCTTTGATGGGATTTCTCGACTGCTGATCACAACTGGGCAAAGTGTGCTTGATTCGAATAGTGCCTATTTCGATTAAATCCGATGGGTATTAAAAAAGTTACGATCGTTTAAAGTGAAACACCCAAAACGCTTAGAACCTTCCGGACAACCTAAAGCTTTGGCATAGATCTGTCTATAGGCCTTAAAGGCTGTTAGCACGATGAT
This sequence comes from Cooperia oncophora, assembly GCA_036418165.1. Taxonomy (NCBI): domain Eukaryota; kingdom Metazoa; phylum Nematoda; class Chromadorea; order Rhabditida; family Trichostrongylidae; genus Cooperia; species Cooperia oncophora. Next base: position 6,469 of record MU953442.1, on the reverse strand, counting down.
TTGGTGCTCGGCCTAAAATGCTAGTAGGGCGCTGTATAGTGGGAAATGGCGAAAGAACGGAGTGAAACGGTCAAAATCCTGCGAAGAAAGAGCCTCCGTTCTCAGTGTGTTAAAAATCAATTTTGGACGAGTTCCCTGTAGGCATCTTGCCAATAAAGGCACGGCACGGCTGCATACGTGTACCCATATATGCATGCAGCATCACGGCCGCTTCATACCAATCCCTTCGCTTCATAATTTGCTTAGCAAATGAATCGATTAGAGCGTCAGGAACGGTCGTCCATTTGTGGGCGGGCGGGCGTGGCGGGCGTTTGGGTCGGTATGTTGTGGCTTGATAGGGCCCTTAAGGGCACCTTCCTTGGAAAAGGCATTATGCAGCGCCTGCTCAGGGTCGCGGAATTCCGTCCTGCCAGGCGTATTGATCCTACTCGTCTCATTCTGGGATTTATCGTGCCAACTGTATTTAGGGATCGGCACTGGTCAATCATTCAGAGAAATGCCGGAAAACTGCACAAAATTGCTATACAGAGTCAGGTGCTTGAGAATGGTACTCCGCCTGAAAGGTTGTTCAGGCGTCCGATGTTGAGGGCAAAGTTGCTTGTTCACTTCCCTACACGTCACCTATCTCCTATACGGTCTTCGAAAGAAAGATGGACTGCGCTGGACTGTGAAGAGCACAAGGTTTTTATGGTGGCACGTCTTGCCACCTATTACAGTAGGCTTATACTCTGACCACATAGACAGAACGCTGCTCGAGTCTTTCTTCGCTGAAGGAGAATCCTGAGTCTCTTCTGGAAAGGGCACGAACAATGCGAGGACCTGTTAGCACAACCGGGACCGCATTCGCCATGAAATATGACCTCTTCTCAGATAAGCTGGTCATGTTTTGGGATCTGCTCATCAATAAGCACACAATCACTGCCGACATCTGCGCCACATGTTCGAGCCTCATTAGTGCGGAGTTGGATCCACACTTCTGAAGCCTGCGCATACCTTTTCGCCTGTTTACTTTGCGTCTATGCTAAATCGCATGGTCACTTTTTAATATTCTGCTTGAGGAGGCGCGATTATGCTTTAGCGGACCTTCAGTGGTGGTTTTAGCAGTAAATTCCACGTCACGCTCACTTCTTCCCATGATTCAGATTGTCGCATTGAATAGTGATCTCGGTATTGTGCTAGAGCTCACTCACAGTTGCCTTGTAGCGGCTTTTATTATTTGGCAATTACTGTCTTTACTGTACTTTAACTAAAATTTCAAAAAGTCTCTGGCCGCTTGAAAAGGGGGCTACACACCGAAAGAGGCAGGAACCTTGAAACGTTTTGGCTTCTTCTGTGTAATTTCGTCATTAACAGCATATAGCACGATAATTTAGTTTTCGATCTGAAATGCTAGCAGGGTATCATATACTAGGAAAATGGCAAAAAAGATTCGATCAAAACAGCGCAGTATGAGCAGCTAAGTGAGTGAGCAAATTCCGTTTCCATCATGAAGTGCGCCTGGCGAAGCCAAGCCAGCTAAAGAGAAGGAGGAGAGCTCGGCGTTAGCCGGGACGATCCGACTGGTATCCCTACTATATATAATCCGCTAAGTGTGTCTGTGTGTGTGTGTGTGTGTGTGTGTGTGTGTGTGTGTGTGTGTGTGTGTGTGTGTGTGTGTGTGTGTGTGTGTGTGTGTGTGTGTGTGTGTGTGTGTGTGTGTGTGTGTGTGTGTGTGAAATTCATAGCGCCCGGTCCCAGTAGCGTTTAAGGCAAGTTAATTCCAAGATATGATATAGAGGTTGGGACAGGAACACTTTTGGTGGGTGACAGGAAGTGATAACACCTGAATTTGATAAGGGGTTAGACACCGAGGATCACCAGATTAGTAGCGCAGGTTGCAGCAGCTGCGGGACCGTGATTTCAAGAGGTGATGTGCACGCCTAGGACGGGGAACACTTTTGCGTTGGGGACAGAGTGACAACACCTGATAAGATTCGATAAGGGTCTTAGAAGGGGAGGGTGACCGAATTCGTGGCAAGTTGCAGCAGCTGCTGCGACCTTGGTTTCAAGCAGTGATATGCCGTAGAGGGCGACAAAAATAAAAAAAAAAGAAAATAAAAAAAAAAAAAACAGTCGGGGGGGCGAGGGGGGGGGGGGTGGGGGGTGGTCCCATAGGAAAAAAAGAGTGCGGGTCGTGGGGTAGGGGGGGGGGGGGGCCCGCCCCCCTTTGGATATGGGGGTTGGCGGGGGGGGGGGGGGCGGTGGCGGGAAAATAAAAAAAAAAAAAAATAAAAAAAAAAAAAAAAAATTTTGGTATGTCGGCCCGGTTACGGCGCCAAACCGGTAATGTGCGTGAGAAGCGCCTATTGAGTGGCGTCGGCCCCCCTGATAACGATAAGGGACCCTAGGCGTGGGTGTCACCAAATTCTTAGCGCAGGTTGCAGCAACATGGGACATTGATTCCGAGAAGTGGTGTAGGGGAAAGAGTGTGACAGAAGCTGATAACACCTGATAAGATTTGATAAGGGGACCTTAGGCGCGGAGTTCACCCAATTCCTAATATCAGCTGCAGTGAATTGAGACCATGGTTCCGAGATGGTAATATCAGGAGGGCGGGGTGGGGGTGACTGGAATCTACATAAACCATATGATGAATGATTTGATAGGGACGGCTTAGATGCGGAGGGCCAACAAAGTTCTGTTAGGCAGGTCAGGTCTGTGGGATCTTGGTTCCAAGAAACAGTGGTATACGGCGGAAGGCGAAAACCCTTTGACGGTGAGAGAAGTGAGCTGATTAAGGAATAAAACTCATCATGCGGAATCGCGCAACATCCCTTACATTCCACTATGGCCGAATTTGATATGATCGCCGACGGTATCAGGCTCCCAGTAGTTCGCACACAACTCACTCCTGGGCTTTATCGTTATTGACATCATGTACGGCCGCTAAAGCAACTGGAGTTCAGAAGCATGGCGGTTGTTTACTCAGTTGGCATGAACTGCAGCAACTGGCTTTATCACCATGTCTATGACTATCTTTCATCAAGTCAAGTCTGAGAGAGGACTCATTGGAAGCGTTTCCACTGCCCGATATGCGGCTATGCATTCCAGCATGAAAGAAACCTGGCAGTAGTGGAGAACGCATCAAGCGGTAGGAAGCTTCAAACGCTGCTTTAACAGATTGCCGAATTTTCGTGTGAGGGTTACGGATTTCGGTACTAACTCTGAGAAAAGAGTGGACCAAAGAATAGATTTCAGCGCTGCAATGGGACAACGGTCACAATCCTACCATATATAATCGGCTATGTCCGTGCGTGTGCGTTTGTCTGTTTTACACGAATATCATAGCGCCGGTTCAACTTCAACTTCAACTCGCTGATCCAACTTTGACCCATTGCTCGAGCTATTTTCAAATATTATTTTTTCTACATTTTGCTGGAAAAGTGACGGTTAAGGGCTGGTATTGTGCAGCACTATAGGCCGGTCGATAAAGAAAGAAGTGCCTGGCGTAGCTTAAGGCCGGCCCGGCGAGCCGGGTGATCCGACTGGGTTACATATAATATACGGTATATCGTACGGTTCACCGTAACTGCAATTTATGGGGATCGCTGCGTCATATGTAGTTACTCAATGTGGAGTCACGAAAGTGGGATAATCTCTGCGAGCATCAGATATGACGGGAAAGGATGTAATCCCAGTAACTGGCTGAGCACGCGGTCTGTCTATAATCGTTTCAAGCTTAGAACCTCCTATGGCTCTCACTCATCCGTGACGTACGAGAGGGCTTTTGGTGGTATTTCAAGCATTAGGGACAACATTTCGCCTTCTTGCAGAGGTTGCGACCTAGGGCGTCAGCCATAGTGTTCCAATATTTAGGACAACGCACCACTTGAGAGGGTAGAGTGAGTGAAAAATGAGTTCTGTGACAGTACATGAAAGATACTACGAGAAGCATGAGAATAATCAGCATGCCCTGTCCATACAGAAGTGGGATATGTGAACATCAAACAGTTCCCTCCCGCTCCCCAGTTCAATGTGTTCTGTCGCTCATTGGTTCCATTTTTTTATCGAAGCATAAAATAAGGGAAGGGAAAGCTGGTTGATTGACAAAGCACATGTGGGTACAGGGTACAGCATGGGGATAGGCGAAATGTCGGTGAGAGTACGACCCCCCCCTCCTGATGGGGTACAGGCCACGACCCCCCTATTTTTTCGCGTGGGGTACGACCCCCCCCCCACCCTTCGACACCTTCTTCGCCAGTCGCCGAGCCATGAGTATATAGTCGGCGAAAAAGTTGTCGAGCGGGGGGGGGGGGGGGGGGGTATACAATAATTATGCAACGTATATCCGGCGGGTGTACAGGGTGCATATAATGCATATAAAACAAAAATTAATACGACCCCCCACTTTTCCACAAGATAAAATCAACTATCAAAATAAATTTGTCTCCAACAAATACGACCCCCTCCCCCAAGCAAAAGTACGACCCCCCCCCCTTGTGTTTCGCACAACGATGCTGTGCCCTGTGTGGGTAGGATACACTCCTCATCATTACGGACTGTCGGGGCGTATCGGCCAGAAGGAGTGCGCACACTGTTTGAAGCCGTTCTCAGCCTTTTCTTTGAAGCGCGTATGCGACAAAAAGTGGTAGAAAACGAGTAATACGAAGGATATAATGCTGTTATGTCATTTGATCGCTTCAACAACTGGTGCAGAAAGACTTTGGAACCGCGGAAAACGCAGCCGCACTGACCCGCCCCGACAGTCCGTAATGATGAGGAGTATATATCCTTGTTAGATAGCGACGATTCTATTCAAATGTAGTAATCTGGGCTAGGGTTGCTGGCATTTGAATGACATAAAAATTCGAGAAGGAGTTGAGAATTAGCACCCAGAAGAAATTGGCGAACGCCAAGTTATTATGATGGTTTTTGAATTTATTTCACGAAGGAAGATTACAAGACTGCTAGTAACTTTTCTCAGTAACGAAGAGAGAAGCTGGAGACTGCAGTAGTGCGGGGTGCTGTTGCTGACGCTTGAATGGAATGAAGATCTGAGAAGGAATTGAGAAAAAGAGTTAGAACGAATTGGCAAATGCCAAATGAATTTCAACGTCATTCCACAAAGAAACACACTAAAAGTGCTGCTAACCTTTTCTTAGTTAATTATGCAGTTCTGCAACAAATGGCGGTGGAACGGACAACTGACAGTAGCCATTAAGCGTCAGATTTGCGTACTACGAGAAAGAGCTGTATTCCTGAATGTTGCAAAACGTTCCAGAACATTCAGCCCGGATATGAAAGGCCACGCCCATTGCGGTCAATTACTCGTTAATCCGAAAGAACCAAGGTGGTCAATTTATGCATCAATTATAATGTGGCAGCTGCATCGCGATAACAAAGCTTTTTTGTGGATCTTGTGAACTCGTGTAAGTTGCGAAATGGTACGAGTGGACACTTTGCTCACAGGATACAAGATGGGCTGTACAAGCTTAGCTATGAACAATTCGGTACCCCCACCAAGATGATCTGCACCGAATAAAGTTCTCCACCTTGAAACCTCGAGAGCCACAGCAGAACTGACAAGGTCAACAATAATGCCGAAGTTAGAGCAAGAGACCAAGTTGGAGAGCTATCTCCGATCATCTAAAGCAGGTGTCGGGAATCATCTAAATGAAGAGACCCAGCACATGTCTGATGTCTCGAGGGGTACCCAGCTCACTGAATAATCATGAACGAGTTGCAGACGTGGTCATCTGCGGAAGATTTCTTCTCTTGCCGCACGAGGGCATTTCCAATGCCAACCATCGCTGGAAAGAAGTTCATCGACCTTGTGAAAAAGAATATACAACACGAGCTATGCATCTACTGGAGGCCGACAGTCATAACCTACCACTTTGACCAAAGCTTGAGTTCGGAACCTGAATTATGGGATCTTCAGTTTCAGTTGAATCGAAGGTCGATGTCACTGGAAAATGCTGCATTGGGAATTGCTAGACAACTAGCAGTCAGTGTCAGCGCTTACAGGCTTCGTTGCTTGTCTTGGACATGTGAGAGGAGCAAGGTCCGGTCTACCACACCAGAGGAAGGAGAAGAAGATTAAGAAGGTGAAGGCTCAACGTTTCCTCAAGTCACAACTGCTTAGTGACCATAGATAAGAGAGAGAGGTCGTGAAATTGTGTGTAATGATCCAATATCACGAGTTTTCGGTCTTGTCGAGCTTTAACAAGTAGTCGGCTTTGCAGTGTTCAGTCCCTCTCTCCCACCCCCTCCCCGCTCGACAGCAAAATTTTGGGGAAAACCAGAAGGAAATTTCGGAAAAACTGGTAGGAGGTTAGGGAAAATCTGAGAAATTTTCCTGTTTCACATTGGGTACCTACCCCCCCCCTCCGCTCGACGGCAAATTCTCAGCTGCAAAACTGGAAATTTTTCGGGAAAAAATGAAAAGTGATAGGAAGTTGGGAAAATCTAGGGAAGTGGTAGGAGCATT
>MU953437.1:0-10389 GCA_036418165.1 Cooperia oncophora | reverse complement strand
CATTATCAAAGAATTCACATTTGGGTGCTGGGGACCCAAATGTAATTCTTTGATAATGATAAACTTGCCGATGAAGAAAAGAATTGACAAAACCGTCGACCGCGCCCTACAGAACACTCCAAAATCAGGTAGGTATTTGAGGAAGCGAGACACTGCTGCATGCAAGAGGTCATAGCAAATGAAAAGAACAGTGAAACTGGAAGAGTGATCAAATTGGAAGATGAGACCACATGCGCCCTGCAAGGGCCGAACACCAACGCGTTACCTGAGTATTTATAGATGTAGAACCTTACCATTACCGTTCCCAAGTTAGGTAAAGCACCTTCAGCAGGTGACGTTCCATCGGCTTAACGGTCGCAGGGCTCACGTCACTCACTGTAGAGCCGCGAAAGTGGAACAACCTATGAGACTGGCAATCACGGAAATGAGAGGTACAATGAGACGGTTCCAAATCGCGGAATGTGTTCTCAACCCTGAGCCAGTCTCTATATTCTTCTCCACGCTCCACAGCAGAACTTTGGGAAAGTTGGTTATATGACAACTGGCTTGTGAAAGGGAGTCGTATCAAAGGAGAAAATTTGGGAGTCAGCATTGTAGGCACCGCGATTCCAGCCATCCCACTGCCTCAGTAGCCTGCTATTTGGTGTCTTCGTAGCTCTTGTTTCAATGTGTGGTTGCGCAATGTCGGAAAGCAAATGGGGCCAGCTTCAAGGAGTTTCAATTAGCATTATGAATTCATTTTCGAAAATCATCGTCTGCGACTCGCAAACGCTGAATGTAAGCTCGAATTCAACAACTATTATCGGACTATTCAGTTTTAGATCAGTGACGATTCTGTCTTCATGGCTGCGTCATGCAACCATTTATAAAACAGCGACGGAAAGAATCGCCTGGAAGAAGCTTAGTCATATGAGAACATAAGCGGTTTACTAAGAAGTTCACAGAACAGAATTAGCAGCATTACGCGATCTATGCCGGAACGGCTACCACGTGCAATAGGCATACTTTATTGTGGATTGCAAGAGAATTCAGTCTTTTAATGCGAAACGAGACTTTGATTTTCCTTCTCGAAAAGTCAGTTTTCTAGGGAGGAAGCATGTCCCTTGATTGATGCATGTTGCACTTCGAGGCCGCAAAGTGCGCACTTCGCACCATGGTGAGGCAGTACCTTCGGGGCAAGCTGGTATAATCGGGTGTGAATGGAAAAGCCTAGGAATCGGAGTCATCTTCAGTTGAGTGATTTAATATGGTGATTGTTAGTTATTTAGAGGAAATTGTCGGGGATAAGTTGATGACAGCACTGATCTGAAAGGTTGAAGCAAAACCTGAGAGATGCTGTTATCTGTTGAAATTAGCTTGAGAAGAAGCGAGCTTCTCATTGATTTGCGACTCGTGCTCAGCTTGAAATTACCTACCAGGGTGCAGTTGTGCGAATCCCATCAGGGAGGGGGGGGTCGCACTTGGCTGGTGGATAGGGGCCGGTGTCGTAAATCGCAGGCTCGGTAGCACCAAACAGCACAGAAGTGTCATCGCTAAGTTTGATGGAGTTGACGGAAAGCTGCAGAGGACCCGAATGTAAAGAAGAATACAAATCAGTAGTTAGCATGGACTCGTAACCACGTAGATGACTAGCTAATACATCCCAAACAGATTCGTGCATATCGCCTTTTCCAAACCCTAAACAAACATCTGCTTGCATGGACAAAAATCACCTAAAATCAGAAGTTACACCTTTCCACCACCTCTGCGTAGAAGCGTAATGCACGGCGCACGCTCGGACCAAATCGATCGATGATAACCAAGCTATGCTTTGACTCAGTTCAACGCGAATACGTTTTTTGAAGGCATATTGACGTTTGCGAATATGTATCCTTACAACGGCACAGGTGTAAAGGGGGTCTTGAGGGCTCAGAATGTCGCCCAAGGGTGACCCATCTGAAATCTCTGAAAGTACGGGATTCAAAAGTGAAAACTGAAGAAGCATTTTCGAAAAGAATATTGGGCATTTTGGAGGAGTTCTCAGTTTCGTAAAAGAATGCGTTCGGAAGAAGTTATTTCCGTCTGGAGCATAAAAACCTGCTCGCGATTTGCCACTTACGCGTCTGTAACCCATCCAAAATATTTCACGAACAGGGGAACATTCAGATCGCAAGTAGACAGAAAACGCAACAGTAGATAAACGCAAGCGCAAACTACTTCAACATGTCGCTTTCCGTTTCTCAAAAACCTCCACACCTAAAAAAAGCCCCGCGATTTCCACCGCCAACAGATCTGCTCCACCGCTAATTTGCCATGGAATCATAATGCGGCCGCAAGCACTTGCGAGTCATTTACTTAATCCTTCCGATCAGAGCAAACAAATGGAGCCGGAAGTTGGGGGAAGGGGAGGGGAGTCGTACCAGGATCCTTCTCCGGAAGAGGTGGGGGGTCGTACTGACACCGCTATTTCACACATCACGACGATGTACCCTTTTACATACCAGCAAACCAACAATCGATTCTGAGTTAAGGACATTTTGGTGACTGACAGCCCCATAAGGACTATTCTGAAGCTGACCTGCGCTTGGAAATCTCGCTAATTGTGAACACATCACTGCAGACAACTAAAGTCTTGGCCTTGGCCAATTGCACAGTGTGATACACCAGGCATCCAACTTCCATTCACAGTTATAGTCACCCCCAACTGGAAGCGATCACTGGTCAACGGGGGTCATTCGAGCTGTACAAGTCACACTTCTCAATCGTCCAGGCCATTTTATTTAGTACCTGTTAACAAATTCCCGATGGATGGCTCGACGGACCTGATCCAGCTGAAGGCGCGAGAGCAGCGACTGCGATGGTATGGGCACGTGCTGAGAAACTTGACGAATTCCAATGCCTACCTTATTGGGTGCCTGAGGATCACCCAATAAGGAAGGCATTGGAATTCGAAGCAGAGGGCAAGCGACCACGAGGAGCCCCAAAGAAAAGATGGAGGGACGTCATCAAGAAGGACCTCACTGAAGTGAAAGCCACGGCAGAAGATGCAGTGGATCGGAACAAGTGGCGACGTCTAACAAGAACAGCGGACCCTGCGACGGCGCGGGACTAACGCTAGGGAGAAGAAGGCTCGACGGACCTGAGCAAAAACCCTCCGAGATTCGATGTCCAAGCTGCGCGCGTTGTAAGCAATTTCTCTTGGTACACAGAGATCAAAAGTGCTGTGGTCGTCGCCTCCTCCAGAGAGAGAAAAGGATCGGTCTGGAAGAAAACGGGGAAGAAATTACTGCCTAGCAAAAAAGTCGTTGGTTGATGTCACAATAGCCTGCTCACAACGGGTGGACAAAAAAGAAATGGTACGAAATCGAGATGGAGACGAAATCGCGATGGAGGAGTTGATGCAGAAGAGATTTCTATTGCCATCAATCTAAAAAGAAAACTGGCATTGAGGAACTGGTGGCAATAAAGTTGTCAAAAAGTCTTGCAATGTGAATAGACTCCGATTGCGAAATGGCTTTTTCGTAAACTGAATTTACTTAAGCGTTGGCGATATCGGCCCATCAAGTGAATCAACAGGAAGGATTAGCCCCGTGACCGCTGGGCTAGTACGTTGATCCGGCGAGTAAACGCCGAGGAGCGGAAGCTAGACCACACCAAGGTTATTCAAACAGAAAAGCCATGATCAAAGGACCAGCCAGATAGGCGTAAAGCACGTGGACTGTGTCAACTAAACGGTCCTGCTGAGTACGGGAAACTCACCCACGACACCCACAATCAGATTGGTCTACTGAGGACTTTTATGAGGCGTATGTTAACCAGGAAGAGATTGCCTGAGGGGAAACCCGCCAACTGCATATTAATGTCTCATATGCCAGTTATCCCAGCCATGCCCGCTTTTTCGCAGAATGCACACCGTGTAGCATCGATCTGACGGACTCAGTGATCAGAGGTCGACTCTCTTACTAGTAAAATTTGTTGATGTCAGCGCTCTCAGGTTGTAGAGCGCTTTTTTAAATTTATTACATTCAATAGGTAAACATGAGTGGGCACAAGCGAGGTTCGCTTATTGTGCACTCTTTTGGGAATCAACAGAAAAAGGTGAAATGTGGTTTGATTGTTCGAATTCCTAAGATATAAAAATTTCGCGAGCCCGTAATTTTCACTCTCAAAAGTTTGGATATATATGAATCCTCTGTCTGGACGGAACTTATTCTCATCTTATTGGTTCTGAGCTTTCACGGAGAACTCTGGTCGCACCATACATCGATCAAATGGAGCGAGTGCTGGCTGATTCCGATGTGCGTGTGGAAAAATCGCTTTATGGGCTGAATCTGGCTCTGTGCAACCTCTGGCTCACAAATTCCTTTATCACATATCCCGGGTGTCATCCAATGCAATGCTTATGAGCAACGGACTGGTTTTTGATGCTCCATTCTCGCTCAGTGGAACGAGCATCTCTGAATGTCCTAGCTTCGTGTAGACTGCGTCAGTGAAATCGATATGATGAAGATCTTCGCCAGCCGAACTTGAGCCGGAAAGTGGAGAATGGTGTCTACTGCGTCAGCCCATTTGGACTTCTGGTTAAAGACAGCTCCCGCGATAAAAGTGTCATGGATAGTTGCTTTTCAGTTATGAAACAGTAGCTGATAAGTAATTCCCCAAAGAAGAAAAAAAGCAAGAAGAGCCCTCAAGAACACTATAAACAAAATCGCTCACTGGCAGTCCCACCTTCCTGCGGTCTCTGTGCAACCCCTGGCTCACAAATTCCTTTATCACTTCTCCCAGTAGTGGCTGTCATCCAATGCAATGAAAAGAATACAAAAAACAACAAAACACAGGGAGGAATTCTGCCGAAATGAAAAGAAACTTTCAAAAACTAGGCGCTGAATTTAGGGTTACGGTAGCGTGCATCTTTTAGTGTAGTGTGGTGCGTCGAGCTTTTGCACCACGAAAATTGGGTCGCTCGTGATTTTTACGCGTTTTACCTTGCAAGATGGGTTGGAGTTGACTGTATGTGCTCCTTATAAATAAAATGTAATAAAGGAGAGAAGAATCATTCATGGGCACGAGCGCGGTCAGCAAAAAGGGCATGCAATTCCGATTAATGCCCGCCGCCCCAACAAAGAACAACTGAGCGGCCCTCCGTCAGAGGGCATCTAGCAAGTGGGCGGTCCAACTGGGCGGGCGTTAGAACTAGAACTTTCAGCAGCTGTAGCTCGCTCCTCGCTCGCTGTGGAGTCGCGAGAGTGGGATAGTCTCTAGCTTGGGGCTGTGCTCTGCACAAGGAAGGACGACCATGTACTACTCAAGCGCGGGGGCTGTCTTTAAGTAAGACCAGACAAAAGGTAGAAGATCCAGTCAGGCATATCTATGCCCTATTCACTGCGGATGAAGGGGCGTGTCAGGTGTATGAGTGTGCCACGGCACCAAACCCGTTCTCTGCCAGTTGTTGAAATGGTATGCGACAACAATGGTAGAAAACGAGTGATACGAACGCAGTGATACAGTCTCGTCACTAACTCGTTCCAACAACTGGTGAAGAAGCAGGTATGTCACTGCGTCGAACTCTCCCGAATGACACGCCCTTTCATAGGCAGCAAAGTAGACTATAGCCTTTGCTGGATGTGCTATCAGCTTCTCTACCTTCTCTCCTGGGTATGGGTTTCATGCCTCATAAGGTTCTGACGTTCAAAATGGCTCGGTCAATCTTTAAAGGTTCTACCCCACCAAGCGTCGCACCAGCTCCAGGAGTCCTGCCATCCCTTCGAGAGAAAGCCAGAGGGTTCTAAAAATGATTCACCCAGCGGAGTACCTCCTCTTTACTACATTTATGCGTACTATGCTATGACAGCTCTAGTTTGTTTCCCCATCACGAATCTGTTGATTTGAAAAACCATATTATATGTAACCTACATCATATTACATATAACCCAAAGTAATGCCTGAATGTCATGAGACCACCTCTAATTCAGGAACTGTAATTCGGCTTATCATTGGGAGGCGAAAGGGGTCTTGTGCGCTGCGTTCGCAATGAGGCAGGCCTAGTCATCTAGCTTGGAAATTTGAAACTCGTCTACAAATTAGTAGGGTTGCTGTAGTCAGATCACTTGACATAGCACGACGTTTCGATTTAATAAGCCTTGGTTCAAACTGTCGCGCACGCGCCACCGTTTTGACGCTGTTTTTACATCGTTGCCTCAAAGTGATCCTCCTACACCCACCACAGACATCTATTTCAAGATTCCGACTAATGTAAGTCTACTCCGACCGATTTTTTTGGAGTTATCGTTGTCGGGCTCTTCATCTCTGATTCACTCGGGCAACGGTTAGGACTCCACGAGAGGTCAGCCTGCCGCCGCGACGCGGCAGTTTTCGCTATGTGCGCGGCGTTTGCATAGTCCATGAGATTTCCAACAGTCTGCTTTATTACTTGCAGGTGAAAACTATGAAAGGAGTAGGCGATTTATCACAAGAATGCTGAGTTGTGGGCAAAAGTCGGACCACGGGCGGGACTCGAACCCGCATCTTCTGCTTACCGGGCAGTTGCGTTACCACTTACGCAACTGCCCGGTAAGCAGAAGATGCGGGTTCGAGTCCCGCCCGTGGTCCGACTTTGCCCACAACTCAGCATTCTTGTGAATAACGTTTCGTAATCGCCAGCTGCGGCGTAAGACAGGCAGTCATACAAAGCAAAAAACAGTCTAAAACGGAGTAGGCGATGTTCAACTATTAGTATATAAAAGAACGTCCATTTACATGGAAACAATATTTAGAGAATACATCAGCAATCTACAAAAATTCACTTTAGGGTGAATCCTCACTTTTGCCCTTAATTGTAAGCTATTGTAAGGGCCTAAGATTTGCAGCCAGACGGAAAAAGTAGGTCGTATTAAAGAAATACAGCAATCCGTTGAATAAATACAGCTGCCATTCAAAAATATTGACGTCCCAGTGAATATTCTGGTTTGGCCAAAAGCCAAGCAGATGCCTTGCTTGATGCTAGAACAATGTGAATAGATCGGGATCGTGATCGCACGGACTGGTAAAGGTCTCGTCAACTAGGGCAGCCAATTGCGCGACGCCGAGGCGGCAAAGCGACATGGCCAGCCGTGACCTTTCATCGAGTCCCTAAAATTAACACCCGATTCTATGTTCTCTTACGTCCTCATCTTTTATGCCCATCAAGAGCCAATGTGCAAGTCCCGTATGTCGTAGAAGAAAACGTCCTTAAGGCCTTTGCTGTATTCCCAGTGGATTTAAATGGTTGCTTTTTGTGTTTCATTTATTACTCCCCTGTGCACACAAGCATCAACTCAAACCAATGGTTTCCCTGTCTTGCAAGGCTGCTCTAGCTTCTGATGGGAATGCCCGTTTAGCCTCGAGAACGTCGTTGACCCTATAATAGGCCCGAAGCAGCTCTATCTGGCGATCAATTTCATTACTTCCCTCCTACATCCTGCATAGGTATCAAAATTACCGCAAGACTAAAAAGCTTTCCTTTACCAGCTAAGGAAGAGCAGAAACCGCATGAGAATAAAAAATAATGTCAATACAGAGAGGCAGGCTGTTTTTTTCAGTCCCGACTGGAGTGACGTTGATGGAAGAAAATTGGTCGTGAAGGACCAGTCCTGGACGAAAAAAAAAAAAAAAACGCTACGTGGGCCGCCGAACAAGCAAGCAAATGGAGCAGCCGCGTCTCGGACCGCTGTAACAAACCCATTTTCAACATCCACCCCTACCTCTGCAAATGTTACCGCTCTGATTAATAGCGGGAGCTCAAAAACTGCTGGAACGGGGCCCCTTCAGCCCAAGCCATCCATTCGCCTCCCGCTTGAAAGAACAGTTCTGAAAGAATCGGAATCATTCACTCGCGTTTTTTGCCTATTTCATCAGTGGCATTCATGACAAAATACTTACTTCAGCAGCACCTCTGGCATGCGATTAGCGTCCGCTACAGAGTGAAAGGCGGCGGAGCAGAAATGTTTTTTAGCTGGTGAGTAAAAAAGTAGCACTGATAAACGTACGATAAGGGTTCAGTAATCCCATGCACAGCCTTTTTCCACCCGAAGTTCTCCAAGTCACACATGCTCTTTCCGTACTCTGCCTTGAAACTATGACGGCCCCTTTCAAAGCAAAACCTCTTCTAGTGAAAGGGAAGATGATGCATTCCATCCAAACCCATAAAACGGGAAGGGCAAAGCTGCCATTGAAAATCAGAGACTGTTATCAGTGGTCCCATGATCACTGTTCTACTACAAAAAAGCACTCGAATTCAAGATTCATCCCACGACTATATCGAACAAACCCCTCCATTGATAAGGCGCCCTGCTCTACAGCCAAAGAGGTTGTGCTAATTCGATGGTTTGATCACGGCACGCTATTGGGACCGGTTTTGAGCCGCAGAGCCAGAAATAACGCGAGGGCGGACGTGAGTAAATTTTTTTCCCGTCATATCACATTGAGATACCTATTAGTAAGACATTTCTTGTTACTAAGGATTCGTAAGTAATTAAGGGTTCCTTGCGTAAACCATGCGCATAACTCCCGCGGAATTTCTCAGGGAGGCAAGCGGACTAATTAGTTGAAAGCAAATTTGCATGGGAACCGCTTTCATAGTGCCACTGGTAGAACCGACCTTCCGCGAGAAGCGGCTAGCGGCACTGACGTCTACCCTCTACTCTAATCAATTGCAAAAATGGTTGGCGCCACATTTGAATGTATCATAAAGGTCCTTTTTTCTCATTCCATGACGACTCTCAGTCACTAGGAGAGACGATAACGGGAGACGGATAAGAGAATCGTGATTTGCCGCACCATCGCGCGCGTCTGGCGATGAGCGCGAGGGATTTCCAAACCATAGAACGTCGCGGAAAATTCATGTGTCAGTTTTTTTTTCATATTTCTGCACATATTTCACGTGTTTTTGGCCATTCCTTACTCCATCTGTTGCTGTCATGGCTGACGAGACGGATCACTAAAACACATCAGCATCCTTAGTAGTCAATCCGTCTCTTTATTATTCAAATTCAAATGGCTGGGCAGAGAACTCATCTCTCAAGGCGCGCTTGCCTACGCCTCCATGCGGCATGTTATGATTCCCCTGTTCTAACCGAAGAAAAGATATGGGTCCCTGTTCACACAGTGGACTCAGCAGTATCTGGATACCACCTACTTAGGTCCCCTATATTCCCTTCAAAAAAAGGAAAAATTGAATAATCGAGGTCAAACGAAAACAAGATCAACGACTCCTTCCCAGCGCAGTTGCGATAGTTCTTGATGAGCGGACACGAGAAGATTTCCGAAAGACGCACTTATCCTAGCAGACCCTACATAAGACTGTCTTTCCACGAGGGGCTCTGAATCTTGAGAAGCTAGCTTCCTTTTGACCTCGAGGATTGTTCTGGTTACGGTAAGTGGTCTTTCTCGTGATCGGGTGATGACCTGATTTGGGTTGAAGTTCAGTAGGACTAAAGAGACATTTGGTAGGATAGCCGTAAGTTGTTTCAAACTTTTCAGGCTCTGATGAAGGCGATTCCGCCGAAACGTGCGTAAGCTAATAAAGTGGTTCATCGACCTCGCGAGAGTTTCAAGAAAAGAAGATCTACAGTGCTTGTTCCTGTTATTGGAGGGATTACCACTGGAGCTTTTGGTCGAGAAGAGAGAATTTTTGTCCCGAACTTTCGTCTGAAGTTTGAAGTTTGAAGTCAGTCCAGACCGCTGAAAGTAAAGTGATGCGTTGGGCTTCTATTCTAAAGAAGCTGCTACTTCAGTCAAATGGATGGTATCAGGGTGTGGAGTATTTTCCCAAGTAAACGTGCTGCTATGAGCTCACGTCAGTTGTTACCAGTTCCTGCCATCCACCATTATTTTCCTTATCCCCTCTTCTATATCAGTTGTTGGGTTCAACTCCTCATTGTATGGCTTATATCTTCGCAATCGGTCAGGGCGGTATCAGGAGGCGTGGAACGAGAAGTTCACCGGTTGCGTTTTCTACCACAGTGATAGATCAGTGGTCGATTCAGGAAGAGAACAACCGCGCTGGAAAACTCCGCGGGTGAGCTCATACCATGTATCGTGAAGCTGCCCCGATTGATTGAGACGATATGAGCCACACTCCTTATCCCTAAGATGGGGTAGGCGTGGCATATGAACATGGCACAGAATGGGTCACTCGTGGGATATTTCAATCTGAGACAACTGTCATCTTGTTCTGTATTGGACAGAGACGTGACCACAAACGTGTCAAAATGAAAATATCCCACCAAAAGCACAGCCACCGTCACGTCAGTTGAAGTACGCACCTACCAAATCTCAGGGATTTCGAGTGTATGCAGTGAGGGTTCGATCCAACTAGTGATATAGGAGATGACCGCGCTTCATGACAAACATACGCAGACAGGCAGACATACA
>MU953428.1:0-21317 GCA_036418165.1 Cooperia oncophora | reverse complement strand
ATCACTTCGAAGGGCCCAGACTACAACGGCAGGGCCGGGGGTTGAATCCTGAACAGCTTGACGCGACTACTGCTCGCCAGTTGCGGCTGCAACTAAAATAATGCCCGGTATAGATTCAGATGAGGGCTCTGATGCTTTTTACACAATATAATTTGTAAGTTGGTTTTTGGAACTTTATTTTCAAATTTTCCAAAACAAACTTTTCAGCGTGGAAACGACAACCATCAGGCAGCCAACATTACCGACTCCAGCAGCCAATCCGGCGCTGTCTTCAGCTCCTCCGCCACCAACACTGCCACCACCACAACCACCACCCCCACCACCTCCACCTCCCCCACCGCCCCCGCCCACTCCCCCACCTCCTCCTGCAGCAGCTCCTACTCCTCCTCAGCCTGCACCTACCGTTGTTATTGCCAAAACTGCAAAGCAAGTGAACGTGCCTCCACAACGAAAGGCTGTCTCCAAGGTATTACATTGCTTAATATTAGTCTTTTAAGCTATTCATACAAATCTTATCCTTGGAAACACATTGTGCCTTTTTCATTGGTGCCAGGGCACATCAATCATCGATTTTTTTTTCGCGGACTTGTCTGGGAAGTAGACACTTCCAAATTTTTTTTCGGTATGACCTTATTCGCGACCTATCTTCCTTCTCACCGGATTTTTCCCAAAATTCGCCGTCGAACCGAACGGGGTGAAAAGAAACGATCACCATTCTTAGAGGATGGAGATGAGGGGCACATCAACTGATAAAGCCCAATAGTAGGTTTTTTTCTCCGCCCAAAGGATCAGCGTGAAGTGTTCTATTGAGGGAGCTGGTCAGCTAGCTATTTACTGCAGTACTACAGCAAAGTTTCTCTTATTCTTCTGGTTGTTGAACTTTACACTCATTCTACAGCAACACTGCTCGAACCATACCAATAACGAGGGAATAAACACACCTTTTCAAGCTAAGGGTCTTGCAACGTCTCTAAAGGGCTACTCAACCTTTTTTCTAGGATGTAGATAACCTAGTAGATGCGCTGCAACACTTCCAAATTAATAGGGCCCTGACGCGAATATCGCGCAGTGACGTCATGGACAACGCCTCTTCCGCCATCCTTGCCGCGACTCAAACCTACCTAACCACACCCTTAAATTCTGGGATTCTTTGTGCGCGTGCATGGATCAGCCAGGGTGGCTCAGACTCAGTGGGTCTATATCCAGTCACCTGTCACCCTGCTGTGCTCCCGTTGATCATCGAGTTCCTCGAGCGGGCGCCAGTAACGTCTCCATTCGTCCCTGCAACGTGCAAGAGTTGCCCAATGAACTCTTTCAGCTCGAGGGACACGATGAACTTCATACCATTCGTTCAGAGCTTTCACGAAGAAGTCTGACCATCGCGTAGGCGGTCTTCCAGGCGTTCGCTTGACATCCCGTGGAATCCAGTCGGTGACAGCTCTGGTCCAGCGGTCGTCCTCGAAACGTGTCCAGCCCACCTGATCTTCGAAGCCTTGGCAAATGCGGCGGCGTCTCTGATCTTCGATCGTTGGCGGAGTGCGGAGCTCCGGATTCCCTCTCTCACTTGCGTGTAGCGGGAAACTCCGAGCATCGCCCTTTCGATGGCGCGTTGAATAACACGACCGCATGTTTCCTGCTTTCGTAGAGTCCAAGTCTCTGAGGCGTACGTCAAGGCAGGAAGGACCGCGGAATCGAAGAGGTGGGCACGGAGCTTGGTGTTCTTCGTCTTCTTCGCTACTCCCTCGATGTTCTTGAAGGCTCCCCAAGCCGCTCGCTTCCTCCTGCTCAGCTCTGGAGCTAGGTCATTCATCATATTGATTTCACGACCTAGGTACACATAGCTAGAGCATTCAGAGATGGTCGTTCCGTTGAGCGTGAATGGGGCATCAGATACCAATCCGTTTCTCATGAACATCGTCTTCGTTAGGTTCAGCCGTAGACCGATTTTCCACACGCGCAGTCGAATTCAGCCAGCATTCGTTCCGCTTGCTCGATGTTTGGCGTTATCAAAACGATGTCGTCAGCAAAGCGGAGATGGTGTAGTTGCCGACCGTCGATCTTCACTCCCATGTCTTCCCATTCCAGTTGACGCATGACGTTCTCGAGAAGGGTCTATATCCAGTAGCAGCTCTAAATTTCAAACTATCGCAGCCAAACACTGGGGCTAGGCTACCAATGAAGCTATCAAGTTGTCAGGGTTCAAGCTATTCAAATTTTAAATTCAGATTCCCTAACAGCCGATGCGCGAACTGGTGTTTTATCCATCCAAACGACCATAGTGCCATCGCGGGGGTTGGCGCTGAAAGGCTGCGATGATGGATCTCTTGAGAGCGCACATTATAAACAAATTGTAGTTTATAGAGCAAACCCATAATATTATGTAAGGACGCCTCCAATAAACAACAGTAGCCCATAAACCGGTACCGGTGAACCAAGCGGAAAATGCGGAATAAAGGGAGTACTTGTAATAAGCATCGCATGGGGGAATGGAAAAAAGGAAGATGGAAAAAAGGGAACGCCCTATTCGTCTTCGTCTATGTCGGAAATCGAACTGCGCACCAACCCAAAGGGCCACTGATGATACCACTAGAACCCTTCAAGGGCCGGTCCACGCTGATCGTATGGGCGGAGACAACCAACTTTTTTACTTTCTTTATTGGTGCGCCCTGCTTTCTACGATGCTGAAGCGATGGGATGCGCCAGTAAGAAAGGCGCAATGCTTCACTGTCGCGGACCGTACGATCAGCGTGGACCGCTCCCTGGGTCGACACGCTAATGCAAGTGGCATACTGCCGCTGGCAGATCACTCACTTCACTCTTTCAGGGTTTCACTCAGCAACCTAAGCCACCAACTTCTCCTGCGAATCGTCCTACCTCAACGAAAAAAGTAAGCGTACGGTATATTGTGTACTAAAACTTTTAGCACTGTAATTTTTCATAAGCGCTTTTAGGCAGTGACAGCTAGAAAGGATGTGGAGGTGGGAAGACGACGGCGGTAGTGCCTAGAACTTGTAATATAACTTCACTTCTGCATTTCCAAAAAGATCCTTATTGAGTTAAACATTCTTTCTATCCACTTACAGAATGACTTGTATACTTCATGCATTTTGTATGCTCATTCTCACCATCTTAAAAGCACATTTCTCCAATGTAAGATTCAATAAATGTGTACCCATCTACATCTCTCTAATGAAATATTCAGGTCTACATCTTTCTTAGAATATCAGAGACCTGAAGTCTGGTGTTCCTTCCACTTTCTATACAAGAGAAGTGTTGAAGCCCTACATGTTTACCACAAAAAGTTGTGCTTTTCAAAACATCACCTGAAGAGTCAGCGGTTCAAGCGCCGGCAATTACCAATGGCCTTGAAAGGCAGTTGGCACGATTAATCCCCAAGATGAATAGGATTAATACGCCTGGCAGGACCGAATTCCGTGCCCTGAGTATTGCCTTTCTCAAGAAAAGTACCCTTATAGTCCTATCAAGCCTCTCCCCCCGCCCACCGCGCCCGCCCGCCCACAAATGGACGACCGTACCTGATGCTCGTATTGCTTCATTTGCTAAGTAAAATATGAAGCGAAGGGATTGATATGAAGCGGCCGCGGTGCTGCATGGATATACAAGTACATACGCGCAGCCGTACCTACCGTAGCGGTTATTGGCACGATGCCTACGAGAATCTCGTCCAAAATTGCTTTCTGAGCCGTTAAGAACGACGGCTTTTGTTCGCATCAGGGTACAGCAGGGATGTGTCAAATGGCGGTGTGGAGTACGACCCCCCCCTCGAAGAGGGTCCAGATACGACCCCCCCCCCCCTCCTGCTCTAACTGACAACCAGATGCATGTTCACCACAAATGGCTTCCTGAAATGGAATCTGGATTCTCGAAAGGCGCACTCTGCTCTAAAATACAGGAAATAAAAGGCTGTTTCAGCCTCATGCAATATGAGGCTGAACAACAGCCTCGCATTACCTACAATTTTGTCTTAGGATTCAAAATAAAACTCCTCGTTCGATAACTATGTATGACATGCAACTTGTAAAAGAAACACAATTGAAATAGCGGCTAATGGTGATCATTGATAGGCTGAATTTGAAAAAAATAGCCCCAAGGTGAGCGTGTCAGGGCCCAGATGTGCATTCAATGAATGGTGACGGGGAAATAATGAAAACATGCACGACACAACAAAGCGAAACATGGAAAATACAAAAAATGCAGAGCTAAATGAAAAAAGGATAACCAGGCCGGCAGTAAATCGTTCCATACTTGGCTATTATCGATCAGGCTGCAGGGCGCAAGGCTGCGACCGCTTTCTTTGGAAAAACGTCATTGGAGCGCGGTTGTTGGACTTGCCAACGTCCTGGGGTCTGTTCGGGGGTTATATCTTTTTTAGGTGCGGAGCTTTTGAGGAATGGTGAGCAGCATGCAACGGCAAAGTTTCTACTGTTGTGTATTCTACCTAGTTGCAAACTGAACAATCCCCGTTGGTGAAATATTCCGGATGGGTTTTGGATAGGCTAGGGGTAAATCGCGAGCTGGTTTCCATGCTTCACGCGAGGATTGCTTCGTTCAAACGCAATTTCATCAGGATTAAAGTCGTCCTGAAACCCCTCCATCTTTCTCTTTCCAATAAGCTTTACAGTTTTTCTGAAGACCCACTAGTTCAGGAGATATTTTAGATGGGTCACAGATGCGCCACCCTCTGACCCACCCGAAAAATTGACTCCTTATGTGCCATTGTGAGGATACACCTTCGGAAACTTCAGTGTGCCTTCAAAACACATATTTCCCTTCAAATGAGTGAAAGAGAAAGCTCGGCCTCATCTCTGATACGCATTTGGTACCGGCGCCGTGCATTAAAGACACATACGTACCGCTATAACATTGAGGGTGTATGAGACTATCAGCCCCCCAGATGTCGATGTGTCGTGGTCCCCCCGCCCAAACATGCCCAGGAATGGAGATACAGGGCCGTGAAACACGCTAATTCTTCCATGCTCCGCCCACTGCCTTTTTACGGCGCAGATTCCCGCCGTTCATAACATCCGTTGCAAGCGCGCCTGTCGCGTGCGGCTCCTTGGCACTTTGCCAAGTCCTTTAATTGCGCTCTCAAATACAAGGAAAACGCAATTTCCTGATGCGGATAACATTGGAGGTGCTACAAAATAAGAGCAGAAGATGATGACAAGGGGCAGAACTCAAGAGCAACTCGGCTGCATCTGCAGTATCCATCAAGGGCCGCGCATTCCCACAAAACATGAAAATAAAAACAGCCCAAGCGTCCCACTCGTTTGTTCTAAGTATTTCTATGGCTTTGGCGCCGGATCGTAGAAATTTACAGGCCAGTTTATCTAATTTGCCTTTCCTTGATTTTTTTCATTTTTGTTTTGTTTACATTTACATCGTGGTGCTTCATTTCTAGCCTGTGTCATCTTCATCTCCTTGTACCATGATTAAGCATGAGCAACACCTTAAATTTTATTCGCATCAGGAAATTGCGTCTTGCTTGTATTAAACTAACGAGTATGCCGTTTTTAGTTTTTATTTTCATGTTTCGTGGAAATACGTGGCCTCCGAGGGATGTTGCAGAAGTGGCACAGTCGCTTTTAGGTTCTGACCCTCGTCATCATCTTCTGCTCTTATTTTGTAGCACCTCCAATGTTATCCGCATCAGGAAATTGCGTTTTACTGTATTTGAGAGCGCAATTAAAGGACTTGGCAAAGTGCCAAGGAGCCGCACGCGACAGGCGCGCTTGCAACGGATGTTATCAACGGCGGGAATCTGCGCCGTAAAAAGGCAGTGGGCGGAGTGGTAAGCGAATTAGCGTGTTTCACGGCCCATGTATCTCCATTCCCGGGCATGTTTGGGCGGGGGGACCACGACACATCGACATCTGGGGGGCTGATAGTCTCATACACCCTCAAGTGTGATGAGTACTACTAGACTGTGTCTTTAAGCTCCTACGCCAGAGTGTGGTGGAAACGTGTAACTTCTAATTTCACGTTGCTTTTGAAAATACCATGCAAGCAGAAGTTTTTAGGTAGCTCTGTAAAGGACAACACGCACGAATCTGTTTGAGACGTATTATTTAGTCATCTACGTACTTACGATTTCATGCTATAAAACTGACACTTATTTATTTATTTACCAGTTTGGCTGACGCGCATTACTGCGCGAATTGTTATTACCTATGTAGTACTGAACAATGGCAGAATTTCTGTGGTGGCCCCTAAAACTTCGCCTTTTTCCCATGCTTCAAAACACGGCCCATTTCATCATAATTCTCCTCTTTAATGAACATTTGCCAACGTATGGTGCTTATCACAACACTCACCATTCGTTGGAAATGAGGCAACTTAGCGGTTGAAAGAGTTTCAATGGTAACAATATCGAAATCATAGTGAAGTGTTCTAACATCCTAATTCTTCCGTGAGCAGCTTTCAGCATATCGGTCTATTGGCGACTCTTATCGTTTCCTCACTGGCAAACAATTTTAGGCTTTTACTTCTGGGTGGTACTCGAGAGTTTAGCGGTCGGATCAACTCGACTACATCCTAAGGGATAGGAACATCTTCTGTTCACTATTGGTTTGGCCCATTAATTCTTGGACCGCGGTGGTCAAGTTCAGTCGCAGGCATAGCAAAGATGCAGCTCCCCGTTGTTGTTCCGACTCTTGCATTGAATTTTGAGCCTCCTGAAGCGGACCCCCTATGTAATTTATCGCTATTATCAGGTCCTGCTACACACCAATACTGTTCCTATCCTGCCCCATATATTACTTCTTGAAACAACGTTCTACCGTCGCTGTGACGCGCACTGTGGTGTTAGTAACCATTCCTTTCTAAGGCTCCTTATGGTGTATAGCTGTTATCACTTCCTGCCACCACCAAAAATGTCCCCATCCTGCCCTCTATCTTACTTCTTGGAACCAACGCTCTACCGCTGCTGTGACGCGCGTTGTGAATTTGGTGACCCATACTTTCTAAGGATCCTTATGGTATCTTATCGGCTGCTATCACTTTCTGCCACCGACCAATAATGTTCCCATCCTGTCCTCTACCTTACTTTTTGGAACCAACGCTCTACCGCTGCTGTGACGCGCGTTGTGAATTTGGTGACCCTTACCTTCTAAGGCTCCTTATGGTATCTTATCAACTGTTATCACTCCCTGCCACCGACCAATAATGTTCGTGCACGACCCCCTACATTACTTATCAGTTTGAGGGCTCTATCGCTCTTTTGAAGGAAGTTATGAATTTCCGGTCAACACACATACAGACACACAAACATACATTACATTCACACACACACACACCAACAGACAAACTTAGCGGATTATATATAGTAGGATTCTTGCTATATTGCTAATAAATCTTTTATTATTTTGTATTCCTATTTACATCCGGGTCTTCTGAAGCTTTCCGTCCGTTCCATTACCCTTAGCAATGACACCTTTGTACTGTTTGATGCCTAG
This sequence comes from Cooperia oncophora, assembly GCA_036418165.1. Classification (NCBI taxonomy): domain Eukaryota; kingdom Metazoa; phylum Nematoda; class Chromadorea; order Rhabditida; family Trichostrongylidae; genus Cooperia; species Cooperia oncophora. The sequence goes on along the minus strand of MU953428.1, from coordinate 13,842 downwards.
CGAGCCTACTTTTGCGATACTCCCCACGTCCCCCGCGGCCAAGTACGAACCCATTCTTGGGGATTTCCCATGAAAAGAGGGCTGTTAAACGTAGCATTTAAAGCTGTAAAGAATACACTCATAATAAACTTCATTTTTTTTTAACATCTTGACTTCCATAGCTCCACTCCCACTATCAACTGAAATGTCGAACCATTGCTCGGCTCTGAGTGACCCTTGAGATTACGACCCCCCCCCTCCCAGCGGCCAAGTACGACCCCCCTATGGGTTTCGCACAACGATGCTGTACCCTGGTTCGCATGTTTCTGACCGTTTCACCTCGTTTTTTCGCCATTTTCCCATTCTGTAGCATCTGCTAGCATGTTAGACCGAGTACCAAGTTATCGGGTCACATGCCCTTGAAGTTCAGTGATTTGGGCGAGTTATCCAACGTCAGAATTGCGTGAGACGTGCAACAGAATCGTCCAGGGCAGCGCGCGCGGTGCCGCGGTGCAGCGCGCGCGGCACACGGCGCGTCGCGCGGCGAATGACTCAGCAGCTCACTTAGGCATTGTTCACTGTCTGCGTATGGATTCATATCGATTTCGCTGGCGAAAAACGCCAGGGCGGTCGAGCTAGCGTTTCGCGAAGGCGAAAAACGCCGCGGTTTGGCGAAACGCCGTCGATTCGTATCAAAACCCTTTCGCCCAACCGCCAGACTCTTCGCCCAACCGCCAATCGATACGTATCGAAAGCTTTTCGCCGGAGCGATTCTACCTAGAGAAAGGCTGGACCGCCTGTGAACAACTTTGCTTTGCTTGCATTTGCTTGCAACATTTGCTAGCCGCTAGCTTTGCGATGTTAGCAGTTGATTTACTACAGCGTACATCCGCAACATTTAGCAGGTTTCATCAATAATTGACAATATGATGATGTTTTCCTTGATAGTAAGACACAATTCCTTGGCGGTTCCATAGACGCAACTTCAGGAAGTAAACAGATGCAAAAGGAATCAGATAAGGCCTCTATTCCTCCCTATGTTTGTGTGGTTCGCATGATTTGCGCAGTCACCAGCGTCATTATTTAATAGATGGATGGTCAAGTTTTCCTGTGATCCGCTATAAAAATCACCCACCAGAGCAAGTGTTAGAGACCCCAATCGATTTCATGCTCTAATAAACTTCTCATACTCTAACTAAAAACTTAACCGTAATTGAACACAAGACTCGATCCTGGGTGATACCAATCTTCACCGTCCCGTGGAACCTGGCAAGCTATTACACCCCGCTATCCGGCCGCGGATCTGCTGAGGAGGAGTATTACAAATGACTATGGTTTGTAAAAGGTGGTGCAAAATTCCCTTCACATTAGAGCTTGCCGAACACCTCCACGCCCTCCTTTCGAATACGCCTGCCGCGCTCCATTGCCAAGCCGCGTCGCAGTCGCTTGGGCTGGGCATGTGCAACTGGATTCCGCCTTTTTCGAATAGAATCCTTGTTTATTTCCAAAATTTCTTAATTCTTGTTCCTCCTTCTTCTTGGATCAGTCGTTTGTGTTCGAGTTCTTACCGTATCATTCTGGGCCTTTCTTTCGGTGTACCGGGGATTTTGTCGTTCCTGTCAACATGTCCATGTTTTGTAAGGATCCCGTAAAGTCCTGTAAAAATTTGTGACGGAACATCCTCACCAGTTTTTTTTTGTATTTTGGACGGCATTCGGTCGGTTCTAAGGAGATGCGAAGAGCACGATTGTGTAAAGATTTTGCCAAGATCTGTAGGAAAAGACTCTATGGGATGAAATGACTTCTCTCTGCAATTGGATTGCTCATCCTGGGCTACTCTCGCTGGGCTTCGGCTTAAAATCCCACCTCTGGTTCATAGTCGTTTCTTCGTTCCGTACCCTACCTTTTACGGCTTATTGCGCTTGATTGCATGTAATGGTTCTATAGCCAACCAAATTTCTTTGTCACTTCGGGAGGGGTGTGGCGCATTTTTTTGTCGCCTACGCGTTAAAACATGTCAGGCAAACCGACTTCCCGGTGAAGCAACTCGTCCAAACTTCCAAACCAGTCTATTTCCCCAATTAAGCATTAGAAGAAGGCTTGGCTTAAACCGTGAGCACAACGGCCAACAGCCACGACTTTTGGTGGGCTATAAACTCACGAAAAAACCGCAAAGTTCGTGATTTGCAAGTTTATCCAGATTTGGTAGTGCGCGATACCGTTACCTGTTCAGAACACGTCAACTGCCCAATGTGCATCGCGCCAACACGACCGCCTCCCGCGGAGTTTTTACAAAGTTTACGCTTTACAAATGGTCTGAATGATGTTGATCAGGCAAGTGCATCGCTGTGTGTGACTTCCTGAGAAATTACGACCTCCTAATTCCATCCTCAAATACACGCCCCCCATGCTACCAATCACCGGATTCTGCTCAACTTCCTACCACTTTTCAGTTTTTCCTGAAAAAATTTCAGTTCTTCCAGCAAAATTTCCGCGAGTGGAGTGAAGGGGAAAGGCGGTGTATATTACCAATTGGGAAGGAAGCGAAAATTTCTCGATTTCCCCCCAGTTCGTTCCAAAACTTGAATTCTGTGATAGGAATCTTTGCAATCCCTCCCCCCAACAACGACCAATACGACCCCTCGCTTCGCGTCAAATACGACCCCCTTTCCTTGTGATCATCACATGCGATGCCCGCTGAATTTGGATAACAAACAATTCCCCGTATTACCAACGCGCACAATGGTTCTCTTCTCGCCTTGATTTTTCACATTTCAACATTACTTTCCTTACAGCTTCCCGCAGATTTTGTTTCGAAAATGCACTTTTTTGAAGTTATGAAGAGTTGACGACAAGTGTCGCGTAATCCTACGACCCGGAATATCATCGTGTGTTCCGCGACCCCTGCATCAAGTTCGTTGAGCTCTCTCGCTGCGAGGGTCCACAGGTGTATTTTTTCATTGCATCTTCTGGTCGAGTATATAGAGAAAGGAAAATAAGAGAGCGGGTGAAAGAAGGAAGGACGAGGAAGGCTTGGTGGTTGACAGTAGACTGGATCGATGCTGTCACCTCCACTGCAGTGTTTTGCAAAGTGAGCTGTGAGGATTCCCCGAGGTTAGGAGGGCACGGGAGGCGGTTGTTTGGCGCGATCACATTGCCGTTGACGCGTCATGACAGGTCTACCAAATTGGATATCCTCTTCCAGATCATTGAATTATAGGGTTTAGTTCTTGACAGCCTTCATGAAAACTGAAGCCGTGCGTGTTGGCTTCAGTGTTCATGCTTTTCTTGCTGGGAAAAAAAACCAGATGGTCGGCTAACGATCACATACTGATAGGAAAAATTCTTTGTTCTGAAGCCTCGGACGAGTTGCCCTTTCTGATTTGTCTGACGTGTTTTGACACGTCAGTGGCAAACCAATCGCGCCAAATGACATACATCCGGAGGACACATTTCAAGTGGTACGAACTGCTAGCGTTCGGACGAGTTTCTTGGAATTTCTGGCGTTATGCCGGCTAATGAATATGGACGCCACTCGGTACCATTAGTTTTCTCGGCCACCATTATGTTATAATCGTTCTTTGTGTTGAAGGCAGCATCCTCGATTAACGAGCGCGCAAAAGCCCTCCCTTGGACCAGATGGTGCAGCTCGCTACCGCAAAGAATGTTTCACTTCGCTGTTTCAAGTTTCTCGGTATGAGCGACAGAGCTCGGCCTTGCTTTACTGTCTTCCCATGCGTTTATGATGTCTACCCTTATCATATCATTTCACCATCACTGTATTGCAGTAAGATCTCCATCGCTTGTGCAGTCTCTCGCCACACTTTCGTTTGTCAGTGGAGTTTTCGTCTGATGGTGGGATGTCCTACGACCATGCTAGCGAGCGGTCCGACGTTCGCGTCGGTGGAAAGGCGGAGGCCTGGGTGATTGTCATCATTGCCTCTGCTTTCTCTGACATTGACTCTGGGCTCGGACACGCCGCCGCACCATCTACTCACTCTTCCGTCTGGACTCTCGCCGATCGATAATTGCTGACGCTCCAGCTGATTTCTGAGGGGTTTTAGCTGTATTTCTGTTGTATTCCGCTTGTAAGAACTGAAATTATTTTTTTTCGACTTCAGTTCGGGAATGTGAGTATGTTTACCAAAACTAGATTACGTTTTGCATTATTTTAGCATGAATTTCTCTCAGGAAGTTGGTTTATTCTTTTCATTTTCGCATTTTTTGAATCCTTTTGAGCGTCGTCTTTTGACTTCGATGTAACTACTAAAATCGTGCAAAAATAAAATCTAGCTCTAGTACCACATACTTATCTTTTCTCTTCAAAGCCTGGAGAAGATTAATTTTAGCTTTTAAAAGCTGAAAACAACAGAAATCAGTTGAATGGGCGTATCAGCCATTATCGATCCGACGGTGTCAGACCGTTCGCCAGCTTGGTCGTAGGACCGCCCCACTGTCGGATGAGAACTCTTCTGCAACTCTTTTATACGCGAACGCGAGAGTGCAGCGAATAGGTGTCTTGTTCAGAGCGTTTTCGACGGTTTCTCCTATTTTTTTCCTTCATCAGTATTTCGATTACCACACCAAATGACTCTGAGTCCTACAACTAGCTAAACGCGATTGCTGCCTTCAACGTTTGCTGGGGTGCTGGTGGGAAGAGCCGCAGATAGCACAATCACACTCCCTTGGCGTCTTTGTCATGTAGTTTCAAGTAGCGAAAGTGGTACACTCTGCGGCTGCGGGCCTGCGCACTTTTTACGCATCGACCTCTCAATGCGATTCTGCCTCTCAGGCGATTATGCCTGCTTCAGGCAATTTTGCGCCAGTGTGTTGCTACCGTATCAAGAACCAACAAGTGCACCGTATGTGCTGGAAGTCTTCGCTTATAAATTCTACGTATTATCATCTTGGAAAGTCAATTTATTGATTCTCGAGGCTGTTGTGGCACCGAGAATACCCTATACTTTTCAGCATGTTGGATTGCTTTTGATTCTGAATATATCGAAATTCTCATTTGTCAACAGTAGAAGCGAGAAATTCATTGGTATTTCACTGGGTATGCTCTACGTATTTTATGAGATTGTGCTGATTTGCACTGTCCAATGCATTAATAGGTTGGTAAGGACAAGCACTGTTGTGCACGCTCCATGTAGTCCATTCTTGAAAACCTCAGCGCATTGACTGTCAAATATCCTCAGCTCTACCATTCTGCCAACGAGCTTTCTTAAATTGACACCTTTATTGGCCTTACGTTTCGACCTTCTCGTCTTCTTCAGAGGCCTGAAAATGGCTCGAAGCTTTTAATTTGTTACCTACCCGACCAAACGCCCTCCCCACTCTAGCGTTTCGACCTTGTTTCCCAAACGCTTCCCAAAACTCGTAATGAGTCCTACACAACTCAACCAGAAAGGTATCACCGTGCGGAGCTCAGCTCACGCAGTGGGTTAGTTGAACCAGTAAGGACGAATGAGACTCACTTGTGTCTCACTGTGTCGCAAAAGTCAAAATTGTTATAGCGCACGTAGTCCTTACTGTAGCTCGCACTCTGATACAAACGGCAGGAATTCATTTGTAATAGCAAGTCATTTCGGGATTGTCATTCTTGGTTTTCGTCGGCGAAATCCATGGAATGACTCGCAGAAGCTTCCTGGGGTGAAGGTTTCGTTCTTCGTGACGACAGTATAACACGATGTTAACATCGGAAGTCGTTCCCGTGATGCTGGCTCCAACCTTATGCATTGGCCAGGGAGTGCGTCATTGAGTAGTGCACGCCTTGGCCCAGCTAGGTGTTCGCCAATGCGTGGTAGCAATGACCTTCCCTGGTTTCTCGCGATATAGTGCTGTTACGACGCGCCTATATGTCAGAGCTGTGAAATGTACTCCAGCTTTCCAGCCAGATCTCTAAACGTTCCCATAATGGGCAGACATAACGCCAGTCTGGTGGTCAAGGCACGTGTCTTGTCGTAGGTCATGGTGCGCACAAGTTGGCCGTTGATGTTGCTGTTGGGGCATATTACCAGACAACCATCGTCGTGGTTACATTGCTGCCCCTAAACAATAACTGCGACGTATTTCAGTGCTGACGCCATCGGAAATAAAAGGAAGGCATAAGGGTAGCTTTCCCTGGCGTGATACATGTCGTAGGCTAGCACTCGATGTCCTGCGATGGTCTGGTACCGCATAACCATTCTCTCTAGCAATTTTCAAAGCCAGAGCTCTTGACTCTAGTCGTTCTTCTTCGCCTGTACACATCGTGGTTGCTGTTGTGACCATGTTCCTAATGACTGCACGTTTCACTGCAGCAGGATGTGAAGACGTTGCGTGAATCAGGATATTTTTACAGCTAGGTTTGCGGTACCATTTCACGTTAGCAATGCCGTTGGACAGCTTCACCTGCGTATTCAGATATGGTAGCCAACCGTGTTTTGGTACTTCTCGTGTGAGCTTAATGTACTGCGACTGCTCATTAAGTAATCGGAAACACTCATCCATTTCGGATTGTGTTGATGTTACAATGAAGCAGTCGTCGATATACCTGCAGTACATCAAAGGAGAGCGACTCAGTACTGGCTCTTCAATTCTGCTCATGAAGCAGACAGCAAGTACTGGTGCTAGTCGCTGACCCATCGCCAAACCCCTTACTTGAGAGTAGTACTGTCCTGACCATTTGAAGATATTGCAACGCAAGCATTCTATATAGAGTATAGATAGATATATATATTTAAAGTCAAAGGTTGTCAATGGCAGCACATAACCTTTACTCCAACATTTCAGAGATAGGCCTGTAGGCCTGTTCGTTGTGCGACGTTCGTTATAAAGTGATCAGTGACATTCAACATATGACTCCACTACCACAATCGGTTCCGAATTCGAATTGCAGTAGTATGCCTGATAGGGAAATGCTGCCGTGTTGTCAGGTGAGAGGGAATTTTTGTCAGAACTGCGTCTCACTAATTTGCGGATGTAGGTACGGATGATATCCGGCGGCGTGTCACCGAGACCGCGAGTGCTATGTGTGGTATCTGTGTAGCGTGTCGTGACATATGGATAACATGTCGTCAGCGGTCTAGCTTAGTGGGTCTTGAATTCCGGACTAAAAATGATTGGGACAAGTCGGGCTTGTCGAGCGCCTGAGCCTAATCAACAGCTTTCTATCGATGCCGGCAGACTTTCCCACCGTCATCCACACGCGATTGAGGCGCCTACATTGGCCCATAAAATCATCAACGGTGGCGCGATGATAAACGAGCATGAGTCCTGTCAGGAATGGAAGTTTCGGTTTATTTCACGGTCCAATGTACTGTAGGCATTAACGACGAACTCCCACACTTTGATCACTAAACGCGAGACGCGTATATGTACATTCGATCCTGAGGCTCACGTACTTCTCTGAATCCTTGCCATTGCTCATAAGTCATGTTGTTATGGTGAAGCCATCTGCATCGATTTAGTGTGTTAAGCACACCTGATGCCAAGATTCTGAACTTCACATCTGACTGCGATCTTATGCTCAAGGTTTCCTTTAGACCGTGGTCATCTGCGGAAATGGCGACAACAGGTGCATGTCTTGATTAGGCAGGCAAGGCGGTGCTGCAAGTTGTTAGTCGCCGCCTGAACCCTTGTTGCGCGTGTTTTTGTGCTGTTTTGGGCGACACTCAGCTTTCCGCTAACGCCTTGAGTTTTCCTAAGTCTCGGACCATCATTCGCGCCAACTCAGAACATCAGTGCAGTCGTATACCTAAGGTTGTCGGGTGCGATTGCACGATTTTGAGAAGATCTAGATGCGCGCCCACAAGGAGGTAGTGCGGCAGATAACTAACTTGCAAGACCGCCTTGGCTTCCTAATCAGAAAATGGATCCTTCTAACACCTGTATGTGCCATTTCTCCGCGTACCTCGTCTATAAGGATATCCTCGACGACTCAGTTAGCCGATCGTCAGATGTGTGAATTTAGATCTTGGCATCATGGTTGTGTTCAAAGACAATATTAACTCGAATAGCAGATGGTCAGCCTATTAACAACATGCTTTATGAGCATCATGGCATAGGATTCAGAAAGTACGTGAGCTCAGATCGATCGAATGGTACAATACGCGTCTTCTTTAAAAGACTGACAAATATAGGTAGTGGAGATTTCGTCGTAATGCCACAGTCATTGGAACCCGATGAAATTAACCGACCTTCATCATGACGGATCAACGTGTTATATTCATTTCGACGCCACCACGTTTTGCGATTTTTATGGGGCGAAGTTTCGCGCGGAAAATCGCGAAAAAAAAAAAAAAAAAAAAAAAAAAAAAAAAAAAAAAAAAAAAAAAAAAAAAAAAAAAAAAAAAAAAAAAAAAAAAAAAAAAAAAAAAAAAAAAAAAAAAAAGAGGAAGAAGAGAGGACTAGAACAAGGACAAAAATTCGATAAGAAAAGCTAAAAGATATAAGAAACATAATAGAAAAAAAGAAAATAACAGGAAAAGCTCAAGACAAGAACGACAATATGATCACAGATACATAATATATAGAATACATAATAAAAGACCACAAAGACTAAATTAAGACAATAGAAACAGAATAGTAATAAATAATAGATCACAGAAGAAAAAGATAAAGATAAGAACCAATATATAGATGAAAGGTATAGAGATATAGGAAAATAAGACCAACACCGACCGAGATACATAGGTACCTTATGCCATAGATGGCAAAAGAGATATAAAACAAAGTTTAGCATGACAAAAATCCCAGCCTCTCACACTGAAACCAAAACACGCAAGAAGCAATTACCATTCAAGACAAAAACTACAGCATTCATCGAAAATATTAGGACATGACGAAACAACGAAAATATGAGTGTAGTTAGGAGTCATTTAGAATGTCACATTGCAATAACATACGACCAGAGTACAAAAAAAACGAATCAGAAGAGAAATTATACAGGCCATTGTTAATCCGAAATATGATAGAATAGGTACATGTGTGAAGAACTAGACAATTGACACATTTGGAAAAACATAAATAAAAGTGAAAATCATAGACTCTGAGAATATAAGAGAAGAATGCATTGAACGATAACATAATGAAAATATACATAGGACCAAAAATATAAATAAAGAAAAAAATAAGAAAATAAAAGAAAAAGATACAAAAGATAAATAATACTAGTAAGAGAAGTTTAAGAGAAAAGCGAATAGAAAGGTCAGCAGATAGAATTTATGAAACACAAAGATAAAACTATAGCTGTACTAGCTATCATGAAGAAGAAGAAAAAAAAAAGAAAATCAGAAGAGACACAAAAGATACATAGTGAAAAAAAAAAAAAAAAACAAATACAAAAAAAAAACAAAAAAGAATCGCTATATAAAATTGATATAGTAATACAGAAGATATATACGAACGAACTGATTCATATGTAACATAATAACAATACGAAAATGAGAAAAAAAAAAAATAAACCAAAATAGTGAGTAGATATTACGATTAGTTTACATGAGACAACGACAAGTACGCACAGTAACATTAAGAAATACAAAGAAAGAAGTAACAACGAGATTGGCTAACATATACATAGAAATACGCAAGGATGAAGCTTGTCCACGGCAATTAAGATAAAAGATAGAAAAATAAAGGAAAACTTGCCGCAAACCTAGCTGTAAACAAATAATCCTGATTCAAAACGCAACGTACTTCACAATCTGCTGCCCAGTGAACGTGCAGTCATATAAAGAGAACATGCGTCACAACCAGCAACCACGATGTGATACAAGGCGAAGAAGAGAAAGACTAAGAGTCAACGAAGCTCTGGCTTTTTCATTGAAATTGCCTACGACGAGCTAGATATGTTATTACAAAAGGCTAACCAGCACAAATCGACGCGAACAAAATCGAGTGCTAGCCATCACGACACTGATAATACGCCAAGAGGATATATAACCTTAAATGCATTTCCTTATACTTTAAATAACACCAAAGATAGGCAAGTCAAAAAGCAATGAAATAAAAAGATAAGCAAAGAATTATATAGTTAAATAAGGAGATCAAAAATCATTACAACAGAAGAAATAGATAATGATATAACTTAAAAGAGTGTAATATACTACCACAACAAAAGACAAACATCAACGAAAACAATATAAAAGATAGCGACAAACAGACTATACGACAGACAAGATGACTTGACACACGGCGGCGGAGCGGGGCCAATGAAGATATATATAGACATATAGTGGAAGTGTTATTAGGAAAAATTAGAACAAGAAGAAAAAAGAAAGATGATAGGATAAAAAGATAAAAATTTATAAAAGATATGAAATGATGTCTAGAGAGCGGTGTAATCAGTCGCAACGACTTATAAATAAAACGAGAAGAGAAACAAGGGATAATAAGAAAAAACTAAAAATAGAAGTATTGGCTAAACAAGAAAAGATTCATAGGAGAAAGAAACCACTAAGTCATAGAAGAGAGAAAAAGGCAAGTGTATATACATGACCAACTAACACACATTCGGAAGCCATTCAAGGAATTGAAGAAAAAAAGCAGCCAATATAACAAAAAATGGGAAAACAAATTCAGATGATAATATGAAGATAATATATGAGAAAAAATCTACGAAAGACCGGAACATTTAATACAGCAGAGAAAAAAAGAATTGTGGAGGTCATTTCTGGTTTTCGAGCGTAGAAACAAGAAATGAACACCGACCATGAGAGTGTCATGGTTAATTATCAATAATAGAAACTATAAACATGCACCGAATGTAAATAAGTAAACATCGAGTAGCGAGCATAAATACAGTAAAAGAATAAACAGTGCGCAAAAAAAAAAAAATAAAAAAAAAAAAAAAAACTATAAAAACATTAAATTAGAAATTTATGAAAGAAAACACCAAGATAGAAGACAAACATAAAAGTGAATAAATATTTAAAAAAAAAAAAAAAAAAAAAAAAAAAAAAAAAAAAAAAAAAAAAAAAAAAAAAAAAAAAAAAAAAAAAAAAAAAAAAAAAAAAAAAAAAAAAAAAAAAAAAAAAAAAAAAAAAAAAAAAAAAAAAACAATGAAGAGAGAAGACTAGAGAAAATACAGGCACAGATAGAATAACACATATAACATAAGGATAGAGAATTAAAATTTAACGGAAACTCAAAAATATAAACAAGCAAAGTATAAATTTGGAAGAAGAAACAAGAAATATATTGGGAAAACAAAGGTCGAAGAGAAAACGAATAGAGTAGGAAGAAGGAAGAAAAGAGATAACAAATAAATGGATCGAAAAGAAAAGAATAAAGAAAGATAAACAAAAATATAAAATATAACGAATATAATATAGAGAAAATAATAAGAAAAAAAAGAAAGAAAAAGAAGAAGAGAAAACGAAAAGATAAAAAAAAAAATAAAAAGAAAGCAAAATAAAAAGAGAAAATATCAATAACATAAAACCAATCAGAAATTATAGGCGACAAAAAAGTAAAAATGAATATAAAAATCAAGAAGAACATAGTAAGATAGAACAATATATATATAAAATCATAAGAAATTAATTAATATCAAAAATTATTATAAATATAACATAAAAACATAACAAAAGTAAATAAAGTAGAAGGAATAAAAAGATAACAAAGTACTAACTCAAATCAAACAGAACTTAAAGGAACACTTACAGAAGCACTCACAAGATGAAGAAGATAACAGAAATTTCACACATACAATAAACCAAGAAACTGGGAGGCTAGCCAGACAAAGAATAAGAAACGTCGGCGCCTCTGGTTTCTCAGCTAAAGAAAAGCCTTGAGGAGGCGCGAGCACGGTCAGCAGTCGTACGGACACGTCAGAGGAGGTCACGCATGAGCGGGACTGGTCTTCCAGGCCTTGCTCCTCATATCCTCGGAAGGTCTATCAGAGCAGTCTTGGCGGTCTCGGCACTTACCGAACCACCGTGAGCCAAGCTAGTCCACGGTCCTCTTTTCCTCCCATCACTACAATTTTCTCTCGTTTCAGGAGCTAAGGGACACAAATGGTGGCGGTGACCGTCTGTTCTTATGGAGCAGCTCATTCTGCAGCACCTTGTTGCGGCAGACCGCTCAGTACTAATGAGCTCACTGCCCTAAGTGATAAATGGAGCGGTTGTTTACATTTGTTGTGTTAGCAGTGATAATTCATCTTAGGTCTATAAAAGACCCTCAGTGCCGTGTGATGTTAATTGTCTACTCGCGTGCTAATAAAGCACTCTCGTCCGAAGTCTCAACACTGGCGATCAGGACTCAGAAGAACCCCTGCGGAAGAAGTTCTACGAGCAGCCGTCAACTTGAAGACTTCAACATGCCAAGCAGCGTTCCAGCCTCCTCAAGAGAAGCACCCCAATGGATGGCCCAGTTTCTCGGTGCAATCCAGCAGCAAGGCCAGCAAGCTCAACAGCAGAACCAGCAGCTCCAGCAACAACTCCAGCAACAGAACCAGCAGCTCCAACAGCAGTTCAACCAGCTACTGGCAGTGCTTGTAGAGCAAAGGGTAGGGTCTGCACAATCTTCTGAAAAAACTCCTTCAGATGTTTATGGTGACCTGATGCGAGACCTACCATATTTCAACTATGACGAAGACGACGACTCAACCTTCAATGCGTGGTTCAAGCGATATGGACCAGTGATCGACGATCGAGGGAACACGCTTTCGGAAGAACGTAAGCGAAACCTCATTATTGATAAACTGGACAAGGCAACCTACAAAACGTATTCCTGAACACGTTTTGCCGTTGAAACCACGGGATATTGACCTGCCCACTACTGTCGAAACGCTGACCAAACTATTCGGACCGAAGAAGACTCTTATTCGCCGTCGATTCGAGTTCCTGCAGACATCCTGTCCTCCAATAAGCGGATCACATGTACCCTACCGCGACTTCGGAAACACGATCAAGAAGAAGTTCGAGGAAGCATGTATGAAGGATGTTGACAGCGAATCACTCAAATGTCTTGTCTTTGTAGCTGGTCTCACCGACACTTCCCATTCAGAGATGCGTCTTCGGCTCCTGAACAAGATGAACCGTCTCAAAGAATCGGATCCTCTCCCACTTCTCGACTTCATCGCAGAATGTGAAACTTTCGTTACTTTGCGTTCAGATAACCGAACAATGGAGACAAAGGAGATAAACGCCGCTCACCAAGGAAAGCCATTTAAGAAGCGACTTGGACCGAAACATGTCAGTTTTAGAAGGCGCTCCTTTTCCAAGGAAGAAGAGATCAGCAAAGAGAAGCAAAATCGGAGAAACGTGTCGACAAAGAAAACAAGAGCTCGGTCTTCCAAACGCAAACTTCGATGCAAGAACGTGAACGTCATGACCAAAGATGAAAGTCCGCATTAATGGCCAGCTCACCCACCTACAACTCGACACTGGAGCAGACATAACAATGATATCTCGCAGAACATGGACCAAAATTGGATCCCCATCTCTTCGTCCAGGCATCTCAACAGTGAAGACAGCTGATGGTTCACCGATGAAGATCTTAGGATGCTTCGAAGCCGACTTTTCAATTTTCGATCGACATCAGAGACCTATCTCTGGAAGAGGAAATTGTTACGTCACAGAAGCTACCGATCTCCTGGGACTCGAATGGTGTATCCAATGCCAGACTATCGTCAGCTCAAAGAACAGTACAACTGTCGACAAGCGACTGCAGCACTCGATAACCATCGCAACGAACTTGTTACTCGCTTGAGAACACAGTTCCCTAACGTCTTCGCTCCAGGTCTTGGACGCTGTACCAAGACGAAAGCTAAGCTATTCCTGAAACCAGAGGCTCAACCAGTGTACCGTCACAAGCGACCTGTACCGTTCGCCTCTCAACCAGCCGTCAATGCCGAAATCGATCGCCTTGACATCC
>MU953416.1:0-17366 GCA_036418165.1 Cooperia oncophora | reverse complement strand
GCAGGGCACTGAATAGCCCCAGTAAGCAAGTTTATACAGACCTTGTTGAGAAAAGTTGTGGCGCTAAGGTGTCGCCAAGTGGCGCCAAATGGCGCCGGCCAAAACCCAATGTCGTAGAATATGAGCATACCCTCGGATACAGCTCGGCGAGCTGATTCTAATCATATATGGGTATCTATACAAAAAGTCAACAGGAACAGCTCTATAACGAAAAAACGCGGATCGGCGTTTTTTTCGTAATTTTTTGAACACTTACGGTGGGTACTGTAGGGGGCTGATAGTCACGCACACCCAAACTATGGGTGATTGTACCATGTGTCCTTAAGAAAGAGTGTTCTTCTACTCTCACTCACCCTGCTAAGGTCTCTTTAAAATTCTGAAAACACTGAGCAATCTGAACTGAACTCGAAGTCTTGACTTTCTTGACGTCTAACCAGAACTTGCTCCAAGTCATTTCTAGTACCTATTCTGCGGTTACAAGTCATGGGTGGTCTTCGAACGTGAAACTGTAGCTGCTAGTTGACTCAGCAGCGAAAAAAAAGAGTAGACGAAATTCCATGCTGAAAGTCAGTGTCACCCTCATAAGATGGTGTTGGTTTCGATCGAAAATGTGGTGAACTGAGACAGATGCGCTCAGGGAAACGAAAGACGTAGGAAGACTGAATGTGAAGGCGTTTCTTCCCAGTCGGGGCGATATAGGCGTAGAAAACGAGGTGACTTACGCAGCATTCGCACCAGGACCCAACCCAGTCATGAAGGCAGTGGCGTTGCGCGTCGACTCTATCTCCCAAGATGTACTGCATCGCTGCGATTGGAAAATAGCGCTCTACACCCGCGCGAACGAGAGCCTTGCATCCCTACATACAACGAGCAGGGCACACCATTAGTTGGGGATTTCGGTGGAGTCCCTACAACCCCCTCCCCTTTTTAAGGAGGGGTCTGCTCCCCCCTGGTTTCCTCTTCGTCGAGCTGTTGAGGGGAGGGTAGTACACATGAAACATGAAAAACTACGAAAAGTCAGCAACTTCTCTCAGAAGGGAAACACGCCCCCTCCCTGAAACAAGAAAAATCAACTATCAAAAAAATTTTCTCAGCCCAAATACGAACCCCCTCTCTCAGCGACCAAATACGACCCAACCCTGTTGGGGAATCCCCAACAACGATGTGCCCTGACGAAAGGCGAATGTCACAATGACACGCAGTACGTAGATCCAATTCCGCTGCAATTTGGCATAGGCGGCGTCACTGACGATAAGAAATCCTTGACACCCTTGTGACGCACATTCGAGAGCGAAGGTGACACTACCTACGTCGTTGTGTAGCTGTGCTATTTATGCAGTGAGTGGGATCCATCTCTCAGGTGATATGGGTTTTTCAACTGTGTACACAAGGCTGCACAATAAAAATACAAACGACAAAGTGCAGTATTCAGAGGAGGAGTGCGAGAGCAGCTACAGTCAGGGTCAGCCGAGTTTCAGTCACTCAAATTTTTTTAATATTGTGAAAGATGTTGCATTGCAGTCACAAGATGGGTCGTCGAAGTTACTCACAACCTGAAATACATTTCAACAAAGAACCTTTCGCACTCAGGCCCGACGAGGTTTACCCTACACTGCGCATTGACTACGATTTCGCCCTTTATTCCACTTGATTTTCAGTTGTGTTTCTCTAGTGAGTTTTCCAGAACGGCGAGTGAAATGAATGTAAGTTTGTCATCAAAGTTATCACATGTGAGTAATTTGCATCAATCATTCTCTCAGTGGGAAAATACTCGCCCAGCTCAAGAATCAGTTTCCGAACCAGCCAGACCATCCGTTCACCATGCCGTCTCTCAAAGCGCTCTTTCCGACTGCGCTTTCTCTCCTATTCGAGCGGCCGGGTAAGTGTTATTGGTTTTTTTGTTGGGTGAGTTGTAACGGTTATTTTTTTGGTGGAGACGCAGGAGAGGAGTATTCTGCGAATGAGAGCGGTTTCACATGGTTTAGCGCAACAACTGTGGACGTCATCCCGTTTCCTACGATGACGCCTTGCCATGTGCGAGGCAAATGGGTCCACAGCTGCAGTAGCGTGCCCAAATGTCATTTTCTGGCCTCGCCTGTACAAGCCTCAAGGGCAGGTACGTGCCTCGATACCAAAACCTCACAGCGAATACGCAGTCAGAGGTAGAGAAGAAACAGAAGTGAAAGAGCAGAGACAAGTACAGCGTTTGGTCATGGTAAAACGTGGACTGGTCAGACCCCAGCTCACGCGGGCCGTGTGGTGAGGTGACACACAGATATCGCTACCTTCTAGCCCTGTTCCAGTGCACTTTTGGACCGAGAAAGTGTCAGCAACTGCAGCTGTGTGCTTATTCACCTTGCACATGGCAGTGACCAGAATCACGGGTGGGTGTAGAGTTTGCCTTTGAGGCAACAACTAGGTCTAAATACAGTAATGATTTCGTATGTCATCCGCCCCGTCTCACGCACATACTGTCCAGGCTGCTCCCTGAACTGGCAAAAGTCTGCAATCGTGCTCACAACCAGATCGACGGTCTTCCACCCCCCCCCCCCCCCCACAACCTCGAAGTATGAACTTCACCCTCCTACGGAACGTTCAGCCAATCTGATCCATGCATAGTAGATTACTTTCAGTCTCACACAGATTTAGGTTTCTCACTCGCTATGACCCATCAACTGTTGAAGAGCGAATGAAGTCTATTCAAAGCTTACTGGCACAGATTTATCATGACGACTCGTCACCGAATTCATTTAAGTGAGCAATTACGTTGGATATGACTATGGAAATTAGCTAAACCATGCTCTTCATGTGAAAGCGAATGTCCTCATACATTCAGATTTCTCATTTCAGAGATATGCGGATAGCATATGACGGAAGTCTTTTCAGTCGACATAGTCTGTTTCAGCCTCATCGACTCACGTCAGAGATGCTGCAGACGTTCGGTAGTTCCTCGAATTTTCATTCATTTCATTTTCATTCGACCCTCTTGCTCTGCCACTTGTATATTCCACATATTTCCCCCACAGATTCTAAGGGTGATGTATTGTGTGGTTGCCAGAATCCACCAGCCCCGCTTCCAGTCTCACTAGGGAATGTCGTCAGGTCGAAGTGGCTATTTGTGATGAGATGTAGATCACTAGACGTGGTTTTGGACGCTGATCTTGAATCTGCCTTCAAAATTTGCAAAGCGATTCTCTGAACGGAGTTATGGAGCCGCGTTTACCACGCAACAGGTCATGGGATCGGATCCCTGCTGAGCTTAACTTTTTTGCTTGTTGCGCAAACGTGCAAAAGTGATTTTGCCGTCACTACTTACTTCAGTTCTCACCTGAGCTTGTCTGAAGAAAAGTTTGCCTCCATTTATTACTGCGCTTGGACTCCTTGTAGACTACAGTGCACTACAGTGCTTCTACAAGGAGTCCAAGCGCAGTAATAAATGGAGGCAAACTTTTCTTCAGACAAGCTCAGGTGAGAACTGAAGTAGTAGTGACGGCAAAATCACTTTTTGCCACGTTTGCGCAACAAGCAAAAAAGTTAAGCTCAGCAGGGATCCGATCCCATGACCTGTTGCGTGGTAAACGCGGCTCCATAACTCCGTTCAGAGAATCGCTTTGCAAATTTTGAAGGCAGATTCAAGATCAGCGTCCAAAACCACGTCTAGTGATCTACATCTCATCACAAATGGCCACTTCGACCTGACGACCTTCCCTCAGACTAGTTTTATCCAGCATCCCTGACGACCTTCCCTAGTCAGACTAGTTTTATCCAAGCCACTATCCGCCACCATTTATAGGTAGAATCGCTTAGTATAAAGTACTCGTTATCCAGCCGCACAGGCTGTTCAACTGTCGCGGCTTGGAATAGAGAACTAAGGGGCCGATACCGTCATTCTCCATAGTAATCCTGCCTATGCGTTCATAGTTGCGAGGGACCGTCACGGCCATCTCGCCCGCTTTTATACTCATCTATGTTTGGCTCTGGCCTTTCTACCATACTCTCAGTAGGCTTCCGGAGCTCGCTTCGTCGCGAATTATTTTCAAAAGAAACCAAGAAAAGTGGCATTGTGGCGAGTTAAGAACATGATAAATCACAGTTAATAAGTGAAGGTAATTGCAGATCAACCTCAGTTAATAAAAGAAATCACTGTGTTGATGAGAGAAATTGAGCGTGCTAACCAACGACTTGTCAAAATGGTCCGACAGCGATCATATTACAAGGCAAAGCAGGCCACAAAATGTGCCATTGTTAGTGCGATTTTGATGGCGAACTCTTCGAAAACCAGTAAGCTTTTGCATTTTGGGAGAACTCTATGACTGTAACCAATTTGGTCGCACAGTGTTCAGGTGCGGATTCGAAACTGCGGTTCAGTCTTAAACCGCCATCGACTCGCGAAGGAGTAGAGGAGTGGAAGAGAGCTATGCGAGTAATGGCTCGTATGCCTGGCGGACTGCCAAGTCTCATCAGATGCAAGGCTAGTTTTGGTCGTCTTCTCATGCGGATCACCAAATATAACATGATCGTGAAGTTGTCCAATACTGTTTTATTTATGACGAAAGGTGGTGCACCGGCATCTGGCCACTTATCACACGTGCGGCCCGCTGGTATCCCGCCCAGACAAAGTAAGCTTTCTACCATCCTGCGACATTGAACTGGCTGCTGGTTTGTCTGGGCCGATAAAAAAGTGACTTTTGCGTTGAGTGACCAGACAAATTGTTGTGTAGAACGCGATGTGTATTGCACATCGCGTACAATAAGCCCCTGCTTTTTGAAAAGGAACTGAAATGAGTGCCGTATCACAGAAAGGGAGTGATCAGCAGTGAAGACTTCATCCCTTCTTCTAATGATTGGTCACGTAGGCTTCTTCCCCCTCGCACATTTCGGGGACAAACATAGACACTAATGGCGAACAGCCCTTGAATGTTCCTCTAGTAGACTGTTTTCCTTCTAGGGAAAAACAAAAAATCAAAAAATCGGTTACTCTGAATAAGAGCATCATGAAAACTGATCAAGTCACCGAATAAACCTTAATGCAATTTCTAGTTGTGGTCAGCATTGGGCGACTTGTACATACTATCAGCTGGGTTGGATTGGGATGACATTCGGAGCAGCACTTTCAGCGAGAAAGGTTCAACCAGACGACAGCAAAATCCACTCACAAATACTCAAGGTACGTCATTCGGAACGCGTACTGCGGCATTAAACAGCAGTTATCATAACAAAACAACTCAAGGTACGGTTGTTCTGTTGGTTTGTGAAAAAAATCACCGAAAGAATGAAGGAGGGCGCAAGGGGCGTTAGTTAGTTGCGACTGGCGCTACGCAAAAAGACTTGGAACAAGAGTTTTCATATTTATTCCCCTTAAGGTCGAGTCCCGGATCAACTCACACCGGACCGATCGAACCTGCGAGGCTCCAAGACTAGTCTGGTAGAAAACACTGAATTGCTCATCGGTTGACCCCCGCAAGTCACTGTAGTTACCAAATCGCATTCGAAAGTCACTACGGTTCTATACGAAGTTAGAATGCACCGCATCCCAGAAGGTGCTTCATCGACAGCGAAACTGTTCTTCGACTTTTTTGGATGGAGTTAAATTTCCCACTGTTCTGTCTGCCCAACATTCTTCGGCGTAGGTGGCGAAATAATGGGCGGTCATGGGTTAATCACACTTTGCTCTTCGAAGGCGAGGTCATTCGTACCCAGATGTTCCATTTCTCTTCTTCTACTCGTTCATCACACTGCACAGTCTTCTGTTCTTTCCTGAGCACAATAAGCTTTACATTGAATCCAATATCAGCGTTACGAAGTGCCCTACCGCAGTATTTTTCACTATCCTGTCCCCAGGTGACGTTACTCGACCAACCCTATTTTTGAAACCGTTATACTACTGACATGCGTAACCTGCGTCCTTAATCTGACATTGAGCAAGCAAAGTTTCTATATGAGCTTCAAAATAGTCTGATGAAGCTACCAAAAAGCGCATCACGTTAGCTCGTTCCAAGTTTTTTCCGCTTCTGTACCATTGCAATGACGGGCGTAAATAGTTCTTGAACCCAGCCCTTTGACACGGCACGGTGTCTGCAGCGAACGGAGAGCACGTACGACCGCATACTCCTGCGGCAACTTTTAGCTCCATCCTCACCCTACAGCCACCAATTTCCCATCAAAACTGTCAACCTTAGGGCTTATAATTAAGAAACGGTAAAACATCTCTGTAAATCCTCAGTGGTAAGTGAACTGCTCTTCATGTTCTTCTTCGGCGGAGGTGGCGAAATAATGGGCGGTCATTGGTTAATCACACTTTGCTCTTCAAAGGCGAGGTCATTCTTACCCAGATGATTATTGATTGGTACTACCACCAATTCCCCATCGAAACTGTCAACCTTAGGGCTTATAATTGAGAAACGGTCAAACATTTCTGTAAATCCTCAGTGGTAAGTGAATTGCTCTTTGTCGCGAAAGCGACTGTAACCTTTTGGATTCTTAAGTTGTGAAGTTGTATTTGCGTTGTATTTGTAATATTTTGTGTTATGTTCTGCATATTCACTTGATTATATGAAGTTTAGTTCAGATTTGTTCAATTAAGCCAGCTGAAACAGTTTGATCGCGGCAGATCATTCGAACGATCCACACATCGATCTGGCGGGAAAATGGTCTATAAAAGGACAAGCGGACGCGGTTCTGCACCTTTGGTTCAGTCGACTTCGCTCCCTTTGCTCCTCGGAGCACATCTCATCGATTAGCTTACATAAACTGTTCAATCTCGGTTCTCTTCTTGTACCATCTTAAGTCCACCGATCAATCGCTCAAGTTTGGTGTCAAGTTCAAGTTCAAGTTAACCGCGTGGCTGGATTTCAGAATCCAAACGGCGAGCTCTCCCAGAACAACCCCAACTTGCGCGGTGCAGCGCAACTCTTCGCGAGATGGGAGTAGCAGAAAGAGTTCAGCACCTGAACCACTTTCTGCTCAATGCGAGTCTCACCAAGGAACGACTTCTCCGATTCGGAACGCGATTCGTCTTGACCGACAGGATGTACGAAAGTCACGCAAAGGCAGACGAAGAACTGGCGAAGAGTCGGAAGGAGTGGCTGGAGAAAGAGGACGTTCAAGTCCAGATCAAAGACGTCATGGAACTGATCGAGAAGCACGTTCGGCGCCTGGAAACAACCGTAAAGGAGATCAACGAATACATGGCCGCTGTTGACCGCGAGCTGAAATCGAACCGACGAGAGCTGCAGGCAGCGGAAATACTCACCAAAAGCATGGAGGCAATGCAAGACAAACTCAGGACGATCCCAAGCCAGCCAGAACCTGACGTCGTATCGCAACAGCAACACCAAATACACGCCTCTCAACGAAAGGATCGCGGCTTTGGAGGTGGCCACCAAACCAAAGGATGCACTTCAGGGAACAGCAGATCGTGCACACTCGTCATCTACCCGGATGGAGGAAGCAGCGACAGAAAGATGACGCGCCGAAAGGGGTCCTGACGTGACGGAAGAGAGCGACGATCAGTACTTCAAGCGCCTCGTTCAAGAACCAGCGGAGAGAAAGACGAAACGAGCGCTTCAGGACAGTCATCACAGGGACAAGGACCATCATCAGAGCAGCTGGATAAGAAGCAAAGAAGCGGTGAAAGTCAAGGGAAAAGAAGAAGAACGTTCAGCGAAGACGAATCGGCTCCTGGTCCCAAGCCGCCCGGAAGACAAGAAGGCCAGACTCAGCGTGAACATCCCTCAAGGAGTCGGAAAAGAGGAGCTTCAGAAGAACATCGAAGCAATGGAGAAAGCGATGTCGAAGTACCCGTTCAGGAAGATAGTCCAGATATCGCAAGGAATTCGGCCGATGATCGACTGCGTCTTTTGCGGATCCAAAGGTCTACATTACTCGGATTCGTGCCCGAACATAGTAGAAGGCACGGTAAGAGCTCAAGTTGCTTACAGCTGTGGGAGGTGTCTACAATGCCTCAAGTTTTGTCCAACGGGAAGCTGCACGTCAACCGAAGACTGCTGCTATTGCCGCCAAGTGAGAGGGTCACCATTTGAAGACGTACCGCCACCATCGAGCGATCTGCCCGGTGCCTGACGCGAAAGAAGCGATGCAGGCTCGCATACTCAGTCAGAAAGAGGAACTCGCGAAGCTGCACATGGAGCCCACTTCGTCGAAGGGGGGAGTGTCGCGAAAGCGACTGTAACCTTTTGGTCCTTATGTGGTGAAGTTGTATTTTGTTGTATTTGTAATATTTTGTGTTATGTTATGCATAATTCACTTGATTACATGAAGTTTAGTTCAGATTTGTTCAATTAAGCCAGTTGAAACAGTTTGATCGCGGCAGATCATTCGAACGATCCACACATCGATCTGGCGGGAAAATATAAAAGGACAAGCGGACGCGGTTCTGCACCTTTGGTTCAGTCGACTTCGCTCCCTTTGCTCCTCGGAGCACATCTCATCGATTAGCTTACATAAACTGTTCAATCTCGGTTCTCTTCTTGTACCATCTTAAGTCCACCGATCAATCGCTCAAGTTTGGTGTCAAGTTCAAGTTCAAGTTAACCGCGTGGCTGGATTTCAGAATCCAAACGGCGAGCTCTCCCAGAACAACCCCAATCTTGCGCGATACTCTTCATGTTCTTCATCTTGACTTTACGAGAGCAGTATAGTGGTCATCTTGTAAGAACCACGGTATCAAAAGCCAGTAGGATTCTGGAAGGAAGCAGAATGCATGCCGCATACCAAAAGGCATCCGAAACGGGTAAGGCCATAACATTCCAGCAAACCTGCTCGATTCCCTCTCGGGTGATTATCGCCATGAGTGGTCTACACTGCTCTGGCAGCTACTTACAAGGCCCTTGCTGTTTGCCATGACTTGTAAACGGGGTATAATTTCTTTGGATTTTTGAATTTCTGATCTTGATTGGCCATGGGCGGCCAAACAGTGTCGCTATCCCTGTGCTGTTGAAGAAGTTTCAGTGCTGACATGGCGCATGAAAAATCCGTGGATACACTGT
Source organism: Cooperia oncophora (assembly GCA_036418165.1). Classification (NCBI taxonomy): domain Eukaryota; kingdom Metazoa; phylum Nematoda; class Chromadorea; order Rhabditida; family Trichostrongylidae; genus Cooperia; species Cooperia oncophora. The sequence goes on along the minus strand of MU953416.1, from coordinate 8,358 downwards.
TTCCCAGCTGTAAAGCAGACTGTCAGCATTTATAACGCGAACTGTTTTCGTTGGCGCTGAACAGATCAGGGCACAGGTTCGATGGGGATTCCCTATGGGGGGTCGTATTTGGCCGCCAAAAGGGGGGTCGTATTTGGTCGTTGTTGGGAGGGGGGGGTCGTATTTCTGGCTAGGAGTTACGTGGTTCACTTCATGAGTTTTATGAAGTGTTATAGGTACTATGTACGCCCGTACGATGTACGTCGCATGCCTACTACATACCCCCGCTCGACAACTTTTTCGCCGAGTATAAACCACAACCACAGTCAGCCATGTCAGCCATCGTACGAGCATGGGGGGGGTCGTACCAGCCCCTGAAAAAAAAGGGGGGGGGTCGTAAAAGCTCGACCAAAATCCCCATCGAATGCTGTGCCCTGGGACAGATGATAAATTCATTCTCAGCATGGCGGTATCATGCTACTAACGTTAACAATACCTCAGGGTGCTGTTGGGCATGAAATCCAATGAATCATCACGAGGCATGGAGAAAATGACAGGATTTGGCCGCCTGTGGATATGTCCAAAAATCCGGAAACCGAAAAGTGAGGTAGACCTCGTCAAGCTTCAAGAGCGACTTGTTTGACCGAACATATGAGAGTAAAAATTATTCACAGCTGGAATAGGTAGATGAGTTGACGGCCACTTACCGCCTACGAGTATTAATACTTTGACTGGATTTGTTGCTAACATTTGCATGTGGTAGTGGGCCTTCTCCGCTCCTACAGTGGAACCCTGGCTCCTGAGGAAGACGATCACATCTGAATATTAGGCCGGGAATTGTGAATAAACTGTTCCACTTAAAAACTTCGACCGGCAAAACGTTCTTTGCCTTAGCTCTTTAATTTCATCCTCCTGTCTTCGATCAATTTCATCTTATTCAGGATCTCCATCGAACAGGTTGGAGTGGATTCGATGACGAGAAGAAGCTCAAGCAAGTGTTGCTCGCATACGCTCGGTAACTCTCCATTTCATCCTTTGTTGCCTTTACTCTCAAAAACTCTCGTATTTCTGCTGTGTCCAGCAATAAGAGCTGTTATCTAAGAAGCAAGCAAAGTGTCACTCATTGCCTGTCGGTATGGCTTTTGAAAATGCCCTGGCTTTTTGAACTGTTATACAGTATTGAGCGCTTGAGTTGTCCAAAACACACCATGGGTTTCATCCCCATGTGAGAGCAATATAGAGCGCGACCCGCTGAGCGCTAGAAAGGATCAATTTGAAATTGAAGTATTTTTGAAAACATGTGACTGTTCCACACTGCCATCGATGCATTGTTGGAAGTTGTCATTGATTCTGAAGGGGGGGGGGGCTCAATACAATTGTTCAAAAAGTCCACAGTTAGTTTAGAGCAATGAAAACTTATGTAATAGTAAGTGAACTCTATGAAGAGACTCGAATGTATCTGCCTTTTTTCTAGCAGAGCAGCGAAGCCATATCTACCCGTATTTGCACAAAGCGTTGAAACATTCTACAGCATGTGATGGGCTACGCCTGCTTCTCCGCTTGTTTATTTATCACTACTCGGATTGACATGAAGGGTCATTTCTAGAGGACTGATCAAGTTCCGGACGGAGCAATACGCACAGAGCACATGTAGGCCATATCGTCGCTATCAGTCGGGGCCGTGTCAGGAAACGTAGAATGCCTTACTCTCTCGTCCCCCCCCCCACCTTCCCCGCTTGGTTTTCTACTACAGGAGCAACAGCGTTATCGATGGTGATTGTTGTCGAGCCTGTACGACCCCCGCCCACCTTTTCTTTGGGGTTCGTACGACCCCCCGCCCTGTTTTTTGGCCGTCTCGTTTTTGCGCGCGCAAATGAAACGAGGAAACGCGCACTAATGGAATTCTAACTTGTCCATGACAGGTGGCCATACTAAAGTGGAACGACTGAAGCTATGCTAAGAACATATCAAACAAATTACAAGATGTTTGCAGAACGTAGCAACATCGGTACAATCGTATTATGAGAAACTCGTATGATGAACTTCTTCGATGGCCGTTTTGAAACACACATGGTAATAATAACGATGTATCGCGATTAAATTCAATGAGCATTCGTTAACCTGAGGTGGACTCCCTCTCTGGGAGCGGCCATCAGCGACCACAGTGTTAACAACGTCTATTCCCAAGATTGAGGACGAGGAAAAGAGAAAGTTAGGCTTGTCTCACTACGTAACAGTTATACAAACCGCCGTAAAAATGCATTACCCCGATTATTGGAGTACGGTAGCAGAAGCGCATGTAATTGCGGCTGTGACAGGAGATTATTCGGCAATTTTAGCCATGGAGCGAGAATTTCCAGCTGAGTTAGGTGTCTTTGAAGGACCATAACTTCCTCAAAAGCGGACCTGTGGGGAAGAGGAGACCGTACTCGTGTAGAGGAAGGTTTGCACTTCCTAAAAGTACTAAAACGTTTATGAACGTCGCAAAAATCACAGAGAAATCTGCCATAGGGATTCGTTGGGGAGTGGTTTCAACCGAACAGGTTTGAATCATATTTTTTTTGTAACTCAACATTTCACAAATCTGAGAATGGTTTCGAGTGTTTGAAGATTTTCTCTTTCTAAAAACCTCTTGAACTGTTTCTGAAGCTCTCGGGATTCATGAGATCTCGCTATGGGGATTTCTTGAGGAACACTCCCAGCTGCGCGAAAAACCCGTTTCCTGTGTACCGTTTCAAGTGAGCGTGTTCGAATAGCCAGGAACGCATGTAGAACGTATCCTGTGGTGGAGCAGGAGCAGGATATGGTTCGTTTAGCGCCGATCACGCCAACTTTGGATGCGCCGCGCACTGAGGGCCGCGCAGAGGTGATGGGATGGTGCAACTTGTGCGTAATGTCTGTTCACGCGAGCAAATGTGTCTATAAGGTTCAGGGAGGTCCATGGCGAGCCTGTGCACTTGTTTACAGTGTTTTCCGTTGCGTATGATGGAACATGTCCCTGTCAACGCTGCCAGATTCGTGAGCTCCACCATACGGCTGACTCCGATAAAGGAGACCAACTGCTGGAAAACGTCTGATATGAACGATATGGTAGTCCTGTCGCTTGTCGAGAAAAAAAACAGGTTGGCTCAGCGCCAAGCGCGACCGCGGACACGCCATATCATTGGCAGCGAACCAGAGTTTGAGTTGTACTGTTTAGTCACCAACGGACTTACGAGATAATGTCGACTTATTAATATTTGCAGTTATTTCGGATTAGTTTGATGAATGAAAGTTTTGTACTATTTTTTGCATATCCGAGTTCTCTACAAAGCAAGTTTCGTTGTACAGGACTCAGCACATTGACAATTTGCGCTGCTCGTTACTGGCTGCCGCACTCACTACGACCCCCCCCTCTCCTGGCGGCCAAATACGACCCCCCTGTTGGGGATTCCCCAACCAACGATGTGCCCTGTTTCTATACCATAATAATTAGTAAGTGGACAGTTACATTGGGCTCGTTCCATGCCTTTACAACGCCTCAACTGCTTGCGACGATATACTGCGATGAGGCGCAAAAAAGGTCCTGATCGCTGTGAAAGACGCATGCGGTTTGAATGAACGGAAGACAAGAGACGAGAATCCGTATTTAATTTGTGACCACCTCGGAGATTTGGGAAGTGGGTGAAAGTTACCAGCGGAATGAGGGAAGGACCACTCGTGGAACACTAGAATGCGGCAATGCTTTGTTAGGATCTGTTGCTCGCTTTTTTGAAGTTTTGATTCTGCGAGAAACCGATGATTAAAGGCAGTTGGCACGATAAATCCCTCAAGGCGACTAGGAACAATTCTCCTGCATCAGGAAAGAATTCCGCGACCCTGAAGCATGGCGCTGATAGCGTTTTTCTCCCGAGGAAGGTGCCCTCACATAGGCGCCCTATCGAACTAACGCTTCACCGACACTTTCCGCCAAAACGCCGCCCGCCCACAAATGGACGACCGTTCCTGACGCTCGTATTCATTCATTTGCTAAGCAAATTATGAAGCGAAAGGATTGGTATGAAGCGGCCGTGATGCTGCACGCCAGTACATCGCGTACACATTTGGCAGGCCGTATCTTCGGTAGGCGGTGATTGGTTAAGAGCCTGGGAAACTCAATCCGAATCGATTTTAAGTCAATTGAGAACGGAGGTTTTTCTTCCAGTATTTTGATGCGTTTCACTCCGTCTTTCGCCATGTTCCACCACTATAACAGCGCGCCCTTACTAGCATTATAGGGCTAAGTAGGAAACCATCGTTCCAACTGCCTTCAAGGTTTTCAATGAACTGTCTAAGGTATGCAAAAAGCACCCATACGGGATGAGGCGTACTCCTACATGGGAGATAGGCAAGAGGTAACACCTTGAACAAGGTGAGCAGCTGGTTAGCGGACAAAATTAGGAGCACAACAACCCGCAGGTCGCGTCTTCTCGGCGTGGCGGCGAGACAAAAAAAGAACTATCTGATGGTGCTCACAGAGTTCGTGACATTTTCGAAACTATTTGAGTGAACTTTATTTCAAGTGAGAAGCGAGTTTCAATTTAACAGGCCATAATATTATGTCGCCAACTTGTTGCCACCAAGAAGCAGAGAGCGCGTTACTTATCATTCCTGTTATTTGGTTCCAGTCCGGAGAAACGGGGCTCGCTCCAGTTTTGAGGTGCTTTCAAAAATCGTATTTTTTCGCTCAGAAGATTGGCGCGCTGATGGACTAAGATCAGCATGGCCAACCACAAAGAGCTTCGGGTTACACAAAAGACTGTGGTGCGGATTCCCTCAACTGAGCTTCGGGTTTTCAAGCAGTGTCATTTTCTAAACGTGTGATCCTGAGCTGTGGTGGAGTAACCAATATTTGCTCGCTTGTGGGACCAAATGGTGGGATTTCATCCCCGCTTTGCAGTCGATTACAATAAGACTTGCTGGTTACCACATCGCAGAGAAAGAAATTCCCTGCGGTAATCCCTCCCAATACAGAGTATCACCGACTGGATTGATAGGATTGCACTACCGCCTCTGTCTTTTCTGGAAGATCTAGCCACTGGCGCTTACGGGACTGGTTTACCCAGAGACACCTCCTCAATATAGATATGATCTAGTTTCTTTTCCCTATCATTACTTTATCACATGTTTTACAACATGTGGGCTGCACACCAGATTCAAACAAAGCGACACAACACAACAAAATCGAGGCAACAAAAAATAATTTCACCCCGTTAGAAAATTGATCATCTTCCTCGTTACGGTAGCGAAGCAGCTTTTTTTTGAACAGTTGCAACGTTGTTCAAGCAGTCCGTGTGGCGGAAGCGAGAGAGAATTTGTAGATACACCCAAGTTCGCTGCGGACCGTTGGGGCGTGGCAGCCAGTATGAGTGTGTCACTCTGTCTGAGCCGTTCTTGCCTTTCCTGGTTGGAACAGGCGGACAAAAAGAGGTAGAAAATGAACGAAACGAAGATATGATGCAGATATGTCATTTGCTCGCTTTAACAACTGGTGGGGAATGAGCTTGGCACCGCGCCAAACGCAGCCGCGCTGCCACGCCCAACCGTCCGCAGCGAACTACACTATATGTGTCACTTTTGCATCTTCTTCCACCTCTCAAGATCTGCGATTCAAGCTCTACTATAACGCTTTCATTTCGTAATCTTTCTCATTTTTTGAGGTTCAACAAGGCTATCGGATATTGCCAAGGTTTCAATGTCATCGCTGCTTTGATTCTTCAAGTGGTTGAATATCGTACGGATGAAGCTCTGAAGGTGCGACTTGTGCTAGATTGTCTCTTTGAATCACATAATTATTCACATATCTTTTTAGATCATGATCTTCCTTATTGAACACGTAATGCCTCAAGGTTTCTTCGATCATTCACTTGGAGCCCTTTCTGTGGATATGATCGTCATGAAGGATCTGATGCTTCAACGCTTACCGTCTACAATACAGCATCTTGAAATGTTGCAGAGTTCTTCAGGTATCGAAGTCAAGTGAAGCTACTATTTTTTAGCCGTCGAGGAACGCTTCTAGATTACGGCGCGCTCGGGTTAACTACTTCTTCACCTAGAGACATGTTGTACGTTCTACCTGCAAAATTTCCAAATTTCCTTTACCATGGGCGGGGCGGGCAGTTCGCTGCTGAAGAAAGGTACTACTTTCGTTGCTCGGAATTGCCCGGCAGCGAGCTTGGTGAGTTGTGATAGTTCGGTGAGCTGCACTCAACAAGCGTTGATAGGGTTGCAAAAGTGGACTTGGAACCTTGCCCTCCCCCCTGGCTAATGCCGTTTGGACGCAATAACTTTTGAATGCTGAGCTCATTTTTAAAGTGCACAAATCATCAAATCCGCTGAAAACTTGTATATAGAAGTAATCCAACATTCTGATTACGACTATGACATTCATTCTTGGCGCTGGCGCTAATGGGGAACACTACAATTATCTGCCCTCTGCTAAAGCTGAACCCAGAAGATAATCGTAGTGTCCTCCATTAGCGCCAGCGCCAAGAATGAATGTCATATTTGTGAACAGGATGTTAGATTACTCCTATATAAGTTTTCAGCAGATTTGGTGATCTAGGCACTTTAAAATGAGCTCGCAGCCAAAAGTCAGCGAGCCAATCAACGGCATTAGCCTTCCACCTTCGACATACTCCCACTCTCTGTTGCTATCTCATAACTTACTTGAGTCTCCTTAACAATCCCGCAGCTTCACTCCACAAACTGACGAAGATCCTCACTAACCAATTTATGATTCTCCTGTCCGTCTTCCGACACTCAGTGGATCGTGAGATGTGGGTTTCTGAATAAGTATGAAATTTCAAAAGCCTTCAGAATAGTGCGAAGTATAGTGGAAATCGTTGCAGTCAATCGGCGCGGTGTCAGGAGAGCTGGGAAGAGCTCGTTTTCGGCTGCCTCCTCTAGAAGTATAATAGTATTCGAGTGGTCTCAGTGACATATCCAGGGAGAAAAGGCCATTGGTTGCAAGCGTGGCGGGTGAGTTCATTCCGCCTCCAGACACCGCTCCGACCAATTGCGACGATATCAACGCTGTGAGAGACCAGAAGTGGTGTTTATGTAGGCCCACAAGTAATGGACATTCGCATTGTCACCAAAGGGACGAGTCTCAACGGAAGCACCAGTGACACACGCAATTTCAGAAAATGAATACGAGCCACCACTTCCGAATATCTTCTCTATGCATTGGTTTCTCACGCTGTTTTCCACATGCCTACCAAGAGACTGTGTGATGCGAGTTTGGGATGCGCTGTATGTTAGCAGAGGATCCGAAATCCTCCTCCGAACTGCTGTTGCACTGTGGTCAAAAATGAGCAGGTGGGCGCATTTCCTTTTCTGCACTGGACAAAGCAAAGATTTTCTGGCACATGTGCAGAGATATTTTCTGACTTTTTGCAAGATGCAGTGGTCTTAATATGAGGGAACTCCTTCTCGTATTGCCCTAAGTCTTCCTTGCAGAAAAATACTGCGAACATCCAGTGCTGACGAGTTCTACACACTCATGGGCAAGCTCTGTAAAGAGTTGGTGGAGATGAATCAGGAAGAGCAAGATCATCTCATGACGGTTAGCCACTATTTCCTTTATTCGAATGCACAAAAAATTCTAACAGTAATAAACTGAAGCGAACAATAGAGTCCGTAAATTCCACATTTCATGGCCGGAATAACTTGCAAATTTTCGAAACAGGGTCATAGTTTTTCTGATTATTCGAATGGCTCTGCCTCTAAGATGCTACTATGGGTTGGTCGCGAAAAGTTTCTGGCACGTTTCGAGGTTTCACTTTAAACGCATAATAACATTTCTTAACATCATCGATTTAATTCCAAATAAGCACCATTTGAAGCAGTACTACTGTTGCCAATGTGACAGCAGTCGAGAAATCCCATCAAAGAAAAAACTGGGTGGTCGAGAGTTCACGAAATCCACGAAGGCTTTTTTGCCTGGTCCTGATTGATGAAGTATTTTCCAGCAAGGGAGCTCTGAAAATGAAAAGGTGATAGTCGATTGGCGAAAGGTCTGAAGAATATGGCGGTTGAGGTAGAACTTCAACCCCCAATTCGTTCAATTTATGGATAGTGATTTGTGAAACGTGTGGGCGGGCGTTGTCATGCAAAGGAATCGGACCCTTTCTTTTGATAAGTGTTGGCTGCATCTGACAAAATTTTCGGTACATTTCGTCGATTCTTCACAGTAGGGTTCTGCTGTGATGGTTTGGCCTGGTGATAAAAGTTATAGTGGATCACACCAGCCGATGACCACCACACTGTGACCATGACCTTTTTGGTAAAGATTCGGCTTTAGAAATTGCCTCGGTGGTTCGTGGGAATCCAGCGAACGTCTCCTGTTATCATACATCG
>MU953408.1:0-10471 GCA_036418165.1 Cooperia oncophora | reverse complement strand
ACATTGAAACATGATTTTTATTCCGAATTCCTGCCTTTTCCTTCATACATGAGGAGAATACACTGAACACCCCTCGTAAGCTTTGTAATTCTCCCGCATGATGCGACAGTGCGCGCCAGCTGGCTTGTCAGAAATAATGAAAGTACCGATATTGATATCAGATTCTCGAGAACTATTGCCTTTGCTCATAGAATGTTTCATTTTTTACAGTTTCAATTTACAAGTACGCAGCTTCCTTTTCAGGTCCGTTTCTCGCCATCGTGCCACTCGCCTTGCCTTTATTCCACCCAATGAAAGAATTGTGCCTCCAGAGATCGTTCCACAAGTCATACCCAGTGAGGAATACGAGTTGTGATTTTTGGTGAAATAGGAGATATGGACAAATTTCGTGCTTTCTAGATGCCTCCCAAGGAGATCATCCGGCGGCTGCTCAAGAACAAGCAGCCAACGAAAGTCCTACCACTCCATTGCCTACCCCTGTCCGCTCAGGAAAGTGCCAATCTTACTCAATGTCATTTGTAACCGTCGCTTCTCCCGTCAAAGCTTCTAAGCCGGCGGGTGAGCTTTTCTTCGAATAATGCAATCATTTTAAATTGCTCGCTTCTAAGATTCTAGAATTTCATGTTCTCTTTCCAGATCCTTCACCAATGCATCCCCCACCCATCGGCCTTGAGCCTATTCTGCAAGGTACTCGTAAGCACCTTAGCATAAGCATCAAAGGTGCAGAATAATTACCACGTTTCAGTTCCACCACCTCCACCTGATCTTCCGGTGTCACAAGGCTCACCGATAGCATCAGGTGTTATTTTTGGACCTATTGTCACAGTTTCTAGTTTTTCGCTTCCTACGAACCTGTTATGTGCTGAAGAAATGAAGGGTGATGGCGTTTAACAGATAGCTTCCCCAACAGTCCTGCGCTTCCAGTGGCTCCTAAAGCTGTACCGGAGATACTCGACAATATCACAGGTTTGGATTTTTTTCCTAAATAAGAAACTATTTAGCTGAGCCTATCTGAAATTATACTTATTTATTATTCAATATCTGTATTAAAATAATGCTGTTGCTAACGACTTGTTGTTCATTAGTGAAGTACAAGGCCTCATTTTCTGGTGTTCGCTGACTAGTACCACAGCTGCTTGTGAGATTAAAAAAAAACAGCTTCCACATCGCCTGGTCCCCGCAAAGCATTCTATAGGTCGTGGTGATTCAATGCACAAGACTACTGCGCATGAAAGATAGTAAGCATAGGATTATCCCAAGTGATTGATGGAAATTCAAACTGTGTAAACTTGCTTCATCCTTCATGCTTCAAGAAGCTGGCAAAGGGTTTAGTGGCTAGCTTTGCAGATTTTCCAGGAACCTTCAGAAGTCGTACTCCATACTATGGGAAATCCCGATATCTTCTGCGAACCATCAACAATTGAAAAGTCGGGCATATAAGCTCTTTTTGTAAAGGTACTACACGGTGGCACCTGCGTCACATTTGTAAAAACGTTCAAAAAATAATTTTAAACAGTAGTTGAACTGTAATAAAAAGTGAAAACTTCCAGGATGAATTCAAAAAGTATTCTATAGGAAACGATTCAGAGCAGCAGAACCAGACATTAGATACTTTTATACCTAAGAAAGAGCGATAATAATAGCTCAACAGCAGATTTAATACAGATAGTGGATAATAAATAAGTATAATCTCAGATAGGCTCAGCTAAATAGTTCTTATTTAGGAAAAAATCCAAACCTGTGATATTATCGAGTATCTCCGGTACAGCTTTAGGAGCCACTGGAAGCGCAGGACTGCTGGGGAAGCTATCTGTAAACGCCATCACCCTTCATTTCTTCAGCACATAACAGGTTCGTAGGAAGCGAAAAACTAGAAATTGTGACAATAGGTCCAAAAATAACACCTGATGCTATCGGTGAGAGTTGTGACACCGGAGGATCAGGTGGAGGTGGAGGAACTGACGATTCTGAAACGTGGTAATTATTCTGCACCTTTGATGCTTATGCTAAGGTGCTTACGAGTACCTTGCAGAATAGGCTCAAGGCCGATGGGTGGGGATGCATTGGTGAAGGATCTGGAAAGAGAACATAAAATTTCAGATCTTAGAAGCGAGCAATACAAAATGTCGCATCATGCGGGAGAATTACAAAGCTTACGAGGGGTGTTCAATGTATTCTCCTCAGGTATGAAGGAAAAGGCAGAAAATTCTGAATAAAATTTATTTTTCAATGTAGATCCCCATAACCTCAATACACTTGTTTGCTCGGGAAACTAACTTTTCAATACCCTCTGGAAAATATTTTTCCTCCTTGTCTCCAAAATGTGCGTATTGCCGCCTTCAGCTCTTCATCGTCAGAAAGACGCTTTCTACGAAGATCTTCTTTTGGGTTGGGGAACAAGAGGCAATCATTAATTTCTAGATTTCGATTTTCTTTTCATTTTTCTAAATTTTTTTAATCAGTAATCATTTTCTCAACATTGTCGCATCAGTCATTCTGGTCTTCTTCACCAAGGATAACTAGAATAGCACTGATGATAACTAAATGAAATTTTGTATTTACACCCTCAGGGAGTGTCGCTACCTATTGAAATGATTTGAATTCCTTCCTCACCGCTAAATTACCCAATAACAGAATAATTTGAATGGTCTCGTATCAAAATATGTTACACTGCACTGCTGACCCCCCCCCATCTGTTTTTTTCCTGCATTCCTGATTTTTTTTCTCCCAAATAACATTTTTTTGGAACGCCATAATCAACATCGAGTATACTCTAATCTCACTTCTCGTCACCAACGTTCCTATCATTAAATCTAGAAATCATGGTGGCTTACATCAAAAGCAACACAGCTTCAGAACAAGAACTAGAATTCTGGTAATCAATTTAGCAACCCAAAGTTTCAGAAACTTTGTATGCCACAGGGATGCTATTTCGTGACTTTTTCGGCGATGGGGCGTAGGACGGGGCGTTGGCTGGACCGCGGCCAGGACGGCTTTTTCAACCAATGATGTCATACCTGTCATAAAAAGTCTGGTATTACTCAAGCTTCCACTACCTGAAAATTAAAAAAAAAACATTTCCTGAAATTGAAACTGCGAGAATGGAACCTTTTTCATCGCTGGATTCATTTAGCGCCAAACTTCCTTCCACCAGGACTCATACGACGTGTCGTAATAACGGCAAACGCGACACTAATTTTTGGTGCCAGCTCCGTTTGGCGCCAGAACCGTAGCGGTACCAATTTAGAACTACTACTTTCGCACAAGTTCAACAATAACACACTCAGAGGAAAACATCGAAGGGCCTGATCACGAACACGGCATCCATTTTTGTACATTTTTGAGGCCATCATCGTTCCCAAAAATATGTTGAACGTTTTCAGAACCCATCAGAAAACCAATCATATCGAAAAATCCAATGACCTTTCAGTATGTAGCCGGAAAATCCCATCCCTTTTGCAGCACTTCTGCGGTAAACGCAATCATCGTTGTTCACACACTTTTTTCTACTCTAAATTCTCTTTGACATATGAAGCCCACGCCGACGGAATCCACCGTTTCGCTCTAAGTTTTTGGAAGAGAAAAAAGAACACGGGGGAAGGATGCTGTATTGTGGGAGGTGAGAATTCAGCTGCTGAACTTCCGAAACGCCACATTCACAACACATTTTGAAATAAATGTTGCTTCAGCCTGAGCTTGAGCCGAAAGCTCAATCAAACAAGCCTAGAGGGTGCAGCAAGGGAAAGACGAGATGAAAGGTCTGTTGAAGAACAATTTTCAGCAGAAAATGAGATTATCGTACAGTCATCGCTAATATTGATGACTATTATTAGGTTGTCCGGAAAGTTCTCAGCGTTTTGAGTGTTTCACTTTAAACGATCATAACTTTCTTAATACTCATCGGATTTAATCCAAATAAGCACCGTTCGAATCAGCACACTTTTGCCAATGTGACACCAGTCGATAAATCCCATCAAAGAAAAAAACTGGGTGGTCGAGAATCCACGAAATCTACGAAGGCTTTTTTGCCTGGTCCTGATTGATGAAGTATTTTCCAGCAAGGAAGTTCTGAAAATGTTTGAAAAGGTGATAGTCGGTTGGTGAAAGGTCTGGAGAATATGGCGGGTGAGGTAGAACTTCAACCCCCAATTCGTTCAATTTATGGATAGTGATTTGTGAAACGTGTGGGCGGGCGTTGTCATGCAAAAGAATCGGAAATTTTCGGTACATTCGTCGATTTCTTCACAGTAGGGTTCTGCTGTGATGGTTTGGCCTGGTGATAAAAAGTTATAGTGGATCACACCAGCCGATGACCACCAAACCGTGACCAGAATCTTTTTTCGTGAGGATTCGGCTTTGGAAATTGCCTCGGTGGTTCGTCGGCCAACCACTGTCCGGAACGTCTCCTGTTATCATACATGATCCACTTTTCATCACAGGTGACAATTCGGTCCAAAAACGGGTCGTTTCTGTTGCGCAAAAGCAGTGAAGAAGAAACCTCGAGACGTGCCAATTTCTGCCGGTCACTCAAATTGTGGGGCACCCACTTGTCGAGTTTTTTCACCTTCCCAATGCGTTTCAGACCATCCGCAACAGTGGATTTGCCAACGCCTAGCTTTTCTGCAATCTCTCGAACTGTTTGGGATGGGTCAGCCTCCACAAACGCCTTCAAATCCTCGTCAGGTATTGCTTTAGGTCGACCGCTACGAGGTTCATCTTCAAGGCTGAAATCTCCAGAACGAAATTTGTCGAACCATTGCCGCACAGTGCTTTCTCTAGCACTATTGGGCCCCCACACCTGTTAATTTTTCGAGCTGTCTCGACTATCTGTCTCGACAAGCAATGGTGAAACGGCAATTATACCATCAGATAGCGCAAAGAATTCTCTTCAGGATGTACTACTGAGACGCAAGGGAGAATGAGTTTTTAATCAGCAATGAATGTACAAAAAATAGTAACAAACGCTGAGAACTTTCCGGACAACCTAATACTATCAGTGCTTCCTACAGCTTAAAAACGCCTTTGTCCCTTGTTCTTGTCGAGGCCACTCAACAAAAGCGGTACGACTCCAAATATTTTTGTTGATTCAGCATGTCCTGTAGGCATCAATGGCATTTCGCTGGCAGTTCACATTCACACAGGACAGCTTGCTGACACGTACTGCGCTACGCATATGTTTGGCATTTATTCATACATGCTCTAATTAGGGCGCAAATGATCATAAAGGATAAAGGATAAAGTCTTCGCCGTTGATCAATCCCTTTGTGGGATGCGGCACGCATTCTACTTCCATTCAGAATCGTAGTGGCTTATTGAATGCGATGTGGCCTATACAATGACTTGCGGTGGCCAGCCGATGTACAAGTCAGTGTTTTATCCTCCCAGACGAATCTGGTACCAATTTACCGTCCCCGGAGGGTAGAAGGCTTGGTTGGCCTGGGCGGGTGTCGACCCGGGATTCGAACCCGGCGCCGCGCGAGTGGTAAGCGCGCCACTTGTCACTACACCACCTCCGCCTCGTCGTGAGGTGAAGAGGATTTTCCCTTCAAAGACTTGGCGTAATCTTCAGCCCGCACCCCCGCACAGTGTAAACTTGCATCAGCTGCGGCACCCCAACCGCCCTCGCTTTCTTATTACTTGCCATTTTTTTTTTTAAATTCAAGTTTTACCATCTTCGATCTCCTTGCAGTTCTCGCTGCACTCTATCAACCTTAATCTTCAAACAAGCCGCGGTTTTTCTTTTGTTCTTCACTTTTCCTTGACAGCTCTTTTAGAAGCCTTCAGCTTTTTGTGCAACTTACTACATCTCCTCATAGTGTTTTTACATTATGCCAGCCTTTGTTGTTCTGCTCTACTATGAGATATCGGGGCAGTCGATGATCGATGTGACAGCTGCCGAGATCTATTCTTGGCGGCTCTCCCTCCTCTTCTTCGATTGATTTCGCGAAGTTATGATAACTGAGGGACTTTCCACAAGAGAATTTCGGAAATTAGATTGTTTCGCTTGTATATCCTGCAAGTCTGTTCTGCACTTTTTGTTTCATTATATTATTACCAGTCGGATCGCACGGCTGACGCCGTGCTCTCCTCCTTCTCTTGAGCTCGGCTTCGCCGAGCTGGCCTGGCTTTGCCAGGCGGCTCCATAATTTTAACGGAACTTTTTCGGTAGTGCACTGCTCATAAGGCGCTGTAGTGATCGAATCGTAACAGACAGAGCAAGGCTTCAGGATCCCGTACAACCCAGCATTTACAGCAGCGGTGTAGCCCGCGCCATGACGCCCATAGAATACATAAATGATCCGCTTGTTGAAGTGTTTTTCGGTTCTCCTCGAATTTTCCCTGAGATTCCTGTTTCAGGCGAACTACATACCCCCCCCCCCGCTCGTCGACATCGACATTATATAGTAGGATGAGTTCATTCTCTAGGGCTATCAGGGAAGTGATGGCTAAAGGAAAAGTATGCACACTGAGCCTCTGATACTTGGGGTATAGTGATAAGAGGTTAGTGATAATGGCCCCTTATCCTTTCTTATCAATTGATAAGATCCTGTCACCGGTCATCAATGTCCCTATCACTAAAACTCTATAATTTGGTAGTGTAAAGGCTCCAGCAATTTGACTGAACAGCATTGTTCCTTATCAGCCCCTATCAGCTGTTATCACCTCACGTGCCGTGTCCCCATCTCCAACTCTATATCATTTTCTGAAATTAATGCCCAGTTGATGCTGTGTTCCACGTTATGGGTATGGCGACTCTGACGCCTCTTGACGGATCTTATCAGCTGCTATCATTCCCTGTCACCCATCAATAATGTTCCTGTCCCACGTCCTATATCATACCTTGGAACCAATGTCCCACTGTTACTGTGTCCCGCACTATGGGCTCGGTCACCCTCCCTTCTAAGGCCCCTTATCGAATCTTATCAGGTGCTATCACATTCTATCACCCACCAAAAGTGTTCCCGTCCTGCCATGTATATCACTTCTTGGAACTGTCGTCCTATCTTTTCTGCGACGCTCGCTATGAATTTCGTGACACAGACAGACGCACACAAACATACACACACACACACACACACACACTTACAGACATACTTAGCCGATTATATAGAGTAGGATATTATTTATTTCGAAGACGTGCGAACGACGAGGTAGCTGCTCTTGTGGTTGACAATGGATCCGGAATGTGCAAGGCCGGATTCGCCGGAGATGACGCTCCTCGAGCTGTCTTCCCCTCCATCGTCGGCCGACCCCGTCACCAGGGTGTCATGGTTGGTATGGGACAGAAGGACTCGTACGTAGGAGACGAGGCTCAGTCAAAGAGAGGTTGGTGACGCAATGTCGATTCAACATAGGAGAGTGGCTGATGAATTCCCCTATTTCAGGTATCCTTACCTTGAAGTACCCCATTGAGCACGGTATCGTCACCAACTGGGATGACATGGAGAAGATCTGGCACCACACCTTCTACAATGAGCTTCGTGTTGCCCCAGAAGAGCACCCCGTCCTCCTGACTGAAGCTCCTCTTAACCCCAAGGCCAACAGAGAAAAGATGACCCAGATCATGTTCGAGACCTTCAACACCCCCGCCATGTACGTCGCTATCCAGGCTGTGCTCTCCCTCTACGCCTCCGGACGTACCACTGGAGTCGTCCTCGACTCTGGAGATGGTGTCACCCACACTGTCCCCATCTATGAGGTAAGACTTAAGGGACAATGATTTGTAAGCAGAAAGAGAACTCTTGCTTTTAGGGTTATGCCCTTCCCCACGCCATTCTCCGTCTTGATCTTGCCGGACGTGATCTTACTGATTACTTGATGAAGATCCTCACTGAGCGTGGTTACTCGTTCACAACCACGGCCGAGCGTGAAATTGTCAGAGATATCAAGGTACGAAACTGTTGGGATGCCATCATTAAAGAACCAGACTAATGACTCGGGTCCCTTCAGGAGAAGCTCTGCTACGTCGCCCTCGACTTCGAACAAGAGATGGCTACCGCCGCCTCATCCTCATCTCTCGAGAAGTCCTATGAACTTCCTGACGGTCAAGTCATCACTGTTGGAAACGAGCGATTCCGCTGTCCTGAAGCGCTTTTCCAGGTAAGTTTATTGAGTTTTATTTGAGTAGTCAGGTTTTCTAGACACACACAGACTTTTTCAGCCTTCATTCCTGGGCATGGAATCTGCTGGTATTCATGAAACTCATACAACTCAATCATGAAGTGCGATATCGATATCCGTAAAGACTTGTATGCCAACACCGTTCTTTCTGGAGGAACAACCATGTACCCTGGTATTGCTGATCGTATGCAGAAGGAAATTACAGCTCTCGCACCTAGGTTAGACCAGTATACAATCGGAGTGGCTTTCTTGAATTTGACTTCGACCTGCCGAGATTTGGTATTTCAAAATGCTTTTTGCAGCACGATGAAGATCAAGATCATCGCACCCCCTGAGCGCAAGTACTCTGTTTGGATTGGAGGATCAATTTTGGCATCTCTATCCACCTTCCAACAAATGTGGATCTCCAAGCAAGAATACGACGAGTCTGGCCCTTCCATTGTTCACCGCAAAATGCTTCTAGGCAACAATCGAGACTTTTGGATTGTTGTTTATCCTGTCGTCTCCATTTTTGGTGTACATTGATCTTTCATCGTTGTCATAATGAGCTTATAAACGTCACTTCCGTTTTTTTTTACAAAATAATGAGAATGTGTGTTTTGCTTGCCCAGTTTTGGTAATAGCGTCACAAAAATTGTGGTTAGCAGGAGATCAAATTTTCCTGGTTTGGGGTGGAGCCGTTAGACCCTTAGCAGCATGTTTGTTGATGGACAGCTTTTCGATTCAAGGTTGTTGCGATTGCCCACAGGTTAGTGGAAGGCTTGGTCGTCGCGAAGTGATTTGTTTGCGTTCTTGAGAGCGTAGGCGGAGAAGCATGAAAGCCCGAAAGAATGCGACATGAGTGAAGTGGAAGAAAGTTCGTTTAAATCCCGTGCGGCAAGCAATCTTGTCCACTCTGATAATTTACAGACGCGGTTTTTAATAAGATTCGCAAAGGTGGTGCAGCCAGCTGGAAGGATGTGGCGTCATGGTAGGATACGGCTGGACAGGCTGCAAGGAAGGCTTAGAAGAAGCCATTAGAAGGCCATTGTCTGCTTGAAAAGGAAGAGCACCAAGAACTAAAATGCGCATGGTGACTTCCTAAAAAGCAGCACCAGCGAGAGGAAGGCTGCAGCAAGAGTTGTCTTGGATAGAAGAAAGTTTAGGCCTGATCCAATGAGATCCTGTCAGGACTAGCGCTCCGGGGATCAATATGGACACGTAAGCAGGCTCAGCACAATTGTGCATGTACATTTCATGAATAGATGCTTATGTGGGCCCACTAGCATCCAAAAATTTGGAAATCTGCACAATAACCAAGGTGGGTGTGGAGCGTCGTTTCCCACTCGAGCGTCGCAATGCGAGTTGGAGACAGTTCCGATCAAGTGGTCCTCGAAATGCCTCCGTGCATTTGGTATCGTTGTCCTCATTCGCAGAGAATATAGTCTCCCAGGCAACGCTATGTACACACGCAATTCCGCTTGTAAGCCGTTGTCTTGCAGAGTGAAAGTAATCGTGGTTGCAATGGTTGCAATAATCACGCGTCTCTAGCTTCTTTATCTCGCCGTTTCGAGTGACGAAAGTGGTACTCTCCTCATCATTACGGACTGTCGGGGCGGGTCAGTGCGGCTGCGTTTGGCGCGGTCGTCCGCGCCCGTTCTGCACCAATCGTTGAACCAGGAAGTGACATTACTGTATTATATCCTTCGTATTACTCGTTTTCTACCACTTTTTGTCGCATACGCGTTTCAACGAAAAGGCTGAGAACGGCTTCAAACAGTGTGCGCACTCCTACTGGCTGACACGCCCCGACAGTCCGTAATGATGAGGAGAGTATATTCTCTGCGAATGAGGACAACGATACCAAATGCACGGAGGCATTTCGAGGACCACTTGATCGGAACTGTCTTCCAACTCGCATTGCGACGCTCGAGTGGGAAACGACGCTCCACACCCACCTTGGTTATTGTGCAGATTTCCAAATTTTTGGATGCTAGTGGGCCCACATAAGCATCTATTCATGAAATGTACATGCACAATTGTGCTGAGCCTGCTTACGTGTCCATATTGATCCCCGGAGCGCTAGTCCTGACAGGATCTCATTGGATCAGGCCTAAACTTTCTTCTATCCAAGACAACTCTTGCTGCAGCCTTCCTCTCGCTGGTGCTGCTTTTTAGGAAGTCACCATGCGCATTTTAGTTCTTGGTGCTCTTCCTTTTCAAGCAGACAATGGCCTTCTAATGGCTTCTTCTAAGCCTTCCTTGCAGCCTGTCCAGCCGTATCCTACCATGACGCCACATCCTTCCAGCTGGCTGCACCACCTTTGCGAATCTTATTAAAAACCGCGTCTGTAAATTATCAGAGTGGACA
>MU953407.1:0-11317 GCA_036418165.1 Cooperia oncophora | reverse complement strand
AATACAAGAACCTCTTAAGTGCGCAGATGAATTGGCTTTTCAGTTCATGTTGAAATCGAAGTGACCACGGAGCGACTCTCACATAATCTGTACATCTGGACCATCGTATATTATCAACGTGCGAGGCGAGAGAGTCTGCAAGAGTAGCGTGCCACTTTCTCCGCTTAAAGGTGCACGGGCACGGGGCTGGAGGGTTGATATCGGAGTGCCTTCTCTGACCCCGTTCGCGCTATACCCAATATGCAACACCTGGGTCGAAATCAAGATCCCGCGGCGAAGCCCCACTCAGCGGCAGTGAACAAACAGAAGCGAGAGCACACATGCAACTAGCGCGTTTGGGCATGCTTGGGCGTGCGGCTAGTCCTGCGGCAGCGTGTACAGAGTATGGACACCGCATTCGGGTATCCTTGTCCTTTTCCCGTTCCCGTGCACTTTTGAACGCAGGAGGCGCGCTACTGCAGCTGCGATCCCATTCACCTCACACACGACAAGGATCAGGATCCAGGGACGTCAGTGTAGAGTTTGCCTTGGAATAGACGAGCAGAACAGCGAAACATTCAGAACTCTCAAGCTTCTCTCGCAAACACATTAAAATAAACGAACCACTTCGTTCTTCGTGTGGAAAGTCTCTGAACAGCGTGAGAATTAGCTCGACCAACGGCCTGCTACCAATGCAGATCGCAATCAGCAGCGCTTCCTTCGTCATCTCTGCTGACTTTTGTACTTGTAACAGCTTGCACAGATATTCCATTTGAAGTTCCTTAATCAGAAATGATTTATTCGTCCACTCGCGACGCTGATTTATCATTTTCAGCATGAGGCATGACACGAAAATAATACGCGTTCATGAGCCATTTTTGCAGTCAGGGTACAGCATCGTGATGTGTGAAATGGTGATTTCCTACTTTCCCCCAAAAATTTTGCTGTGCGGGGGTAAACAGCCAATGTGAAGCGGGAAAAACCCGCGAAAAGTCAAGAACCAAAAAAAATTCCCTAACGCGGCGATTCTCTCAAAGGCACATACGAGCAGCGCCCCCCCCAACCCCCACAACGCAAGTTGCGCTCCCTCATGTGTTTCATACAACGACTGTTGGCAGTTCTGATTGGGTGATCCTGTGACGAACGAGAAATTTATCGCCAAGTATGTGCGGTGGATTTCCAAATCAGCTCACACGATGAAGCTTACTGTGGAGTGTCGTTCAAGAGGACTACTACCGAAAGATGGTAGCCACGAAAGGAGGGATGTCCTGCTAGAGGACGAGGCTTGGAGGGAGCTCGCATGTTGTAAAATTCTAGAGTTTCCACTCCACGGTGGACGCGTCCTGTTTTTTCGTTTAAAGCGAATGTGAGCAAAAAGTACGGTGATGGACGTTATCCAAGTCCGCAGTCCCAACACCCCCCGAGAAAATTTCTCACTCAGCCTATACTGGAGGCGAGGCGTGTAAGTGGGGGCGAAGATCTGTTAGAATAGAAGCTCTCGCCAAATCAACTCGCCCAGAAACAAAACACTGCGTGCACGAAAACGACACAGTACAGCCTCGTCGGTGGGGTCTCATCTTGTAACAGACCGAACATATCCATTGAAGTATTTTGTCGTAATCTGCGCATCAAACTTACTCTATTTCGCTGCGGATGAAGGGGCGTGTCAGGCAGTATGAGTGTGCCACGGCGTCAAACCCGTTTCTGTCGGTTGATTGGAAGTGTATGCGTCAAGAATTGGTAGGAAACGAGTGATACGAACGATATGATACAGTCTTGTCACTTGCTCGCTCCAAAAACAGGTAGAGAATGCCAAACTCATCCCGCCTGACACGCCCCTTCGTCCGCAGCGAACTAGCATGATAGTGGTGAATGTCGTACTACACAGAACTCCGCTGCGACCGAGAGAATCGAAAACTTCCATTATTTCCGAGTTGTTTCCTTCTTGTTGAAATCTTTGCACTTTCTCGTAGAACTCGTATTTCATACAAAGAACCTTGAAATGCTGTTGGTTTTCACCTTGGTTGAAAAGCTTTTGTGTTTTTTTTTTCAAGCATTGACGGTAGCCAGTATTGTTCTGCGTGGACAGGTACACATTTGCCCATCAAGGACTGTGAGTGGTCCTGATGAGCGAAATCAGGTCTTCCACTACCAGCGACACGTCTTACTTCTCGAAAGCCTCATGATGTGAGTAGCGCACGCGTCACTACTTTTAGCTTCACCCTAGGGTTCGCTTTTGATTGGGCTTTAGGTGGTACATTATATCGTGGCTACTAAGCTGCCTTTCATTTGGAATGGTCGTGCTACTAGCTCCTTTCATTCGGAATGGTCCCGATCTCACCTCGCGGAGCGTGGCCCTTGCTGTGCGAGTGTGTCCGCAGCTGCAGTAGCATACCACTTTCTCAGCTCAGCATTGCACGAGAACGAGACTGCAGGGTAATGCATTCCGCCTGCGCTGCCACCCTCTCAGCCAAAAGCTTAACCATAGCCAGGCGCGCTGTTTCTCTGCACTCTGTAACTTCTGCTTACTTCTTACTGCTGAATACTAATATTCCGCGGGATTCTCGTATGGTATCGCCTCTTGAGGATAGGATGGAAGAAGTAAGGCAACGTCATTCGGTAGCCGCTTCGATTCTTCGCCTACGGCTTCGATCCCGAGCACTTTCGAGCGGTGAGAAGCACGATACTGCACTTGCGGATGCATTCACCTCGCACATGGAAAGAACGGTCCTCGAAGATGAGGGTACAGTCTGTCTCCAAGGAAGAAGCTGAGTCCTTCTCGCTGACAAAGGTGCACCAATTTGGCCTGTCTTCAAATGGGTTTGAATGGCAGCTGCGGTGGTGCCTACTGTCTCGTTCGGCTGTTTTCTTCCCCTTCGTCGTCTAGTCCATCGTTAAGGCACTCAGTATTTATTCACCGTCTGAATGCTTGAAAGTGAGCCTCGTAAAGCTCTCAAGGGTCTCCTTGCCAGCGTCCTTGTTGAGAATTTTTTCTTACTTGCTTGTTTCCACAGTATCTCACACAACAGCACTCTAGTCCTTCTCACACTATCACAGGCGCAGCATTCTCTTAATCGAATGTAAAGGGTTCTTCATCATTTAGAGGGATCTTCTACAGTGAACATGTTTTTTGAATTTTTTTTCTTGTACACCTCACAATCCCTACCTTATTAGTATCTCCTTCCCATTCGAGGTGGCCGTCGTATCCTTCCGTTTTTGTTTCCTAAAAGTCCAAAATCAAGAGGCAGTACCTCTAGGGTACACCTACACCTTCATTGCTAAGGGAACTCACGTAGTAATTATCAGGTATCTTCAGTTTACCGAGTGTTTTCTTTCCGAGCACATGAGAGTGTGCGAGGCTGAAAAGCAAGGGGCTCTCACTGTACAAGACGGATTTTATGAAGAACCCGAGAACGTGTGAGGCTTCCCTATAGAATGAGAGGATTTTTTTTCTTCAGCGCTTTTTCCACTAGACTGAAAACATGACGAAGTAAGGAAGGATGTTAACACCTCACTTTTATGGCATTCGAAGGTTATGGTAAAAAGCTGCGAAATTGCCCAGCACACCCCATGTTCCGGATGAAGGGTGGGCGTCGTTGCATATATGATTCGTGAGCGGCGAACGGTGGGTTTTTCGTTGGATACTTTCATTTAAGACCGCTAGACAAAAAGGTGACTACATCTATCTCGAAACGGAAAACTCTCACTAGAAGCTCAGCCGTTTCCACAACCAAATAAAAGATTTGGCCACACCCTCACCACCTCTGAAGAACGACTCCGTCTAAAGAGGGGTGGGGTGGGAGGTGGAGGGGGATACAGCTTGTCAGCCGCCCACTTACTCGATAACGAGTTCTCAAAACTGCGGATCGATACGCATATTATCCCTTTCTCCACCAAGGTAATTTAGGAACAAACGATGATCGGAGCACTGTATACCATTTGCAGGCTATGTGCCTTGGAAAATTCGATGCATCGGCGAGTTTGCGGGAAAGGGCTTAGGATGTTGAACCGGCACTATTCACTCTTGCTGCCCCACACTTTGCAAATTGGTTTCGAGAGACGCATCTTGCTTGCCTTCAAAGCGGAGCGTTGGCCTTTGCCGAGAAATTGACCTTGGCTTTTAAAATAAATGTTGCAGCAACCTATCCGGCGCCAAACGACCGAGACCACCAAAGTCGCTGAAAACTCGTGCCCAGAGTTAGTTTACCCCTTCCGAACTCGAATAAACACAACTACCCTCAATAATGCTATCCTACTATATATAATCCGCTAAGTTTGTCTGTGTGTGGTGTGTGTGTGTGTGTGTGTGTGTGTGTGTGTGTGTGTGTGTGTGTGTGTGTGTGTGTGGTGTGTGTGTGATTGTCGAATGTTGTGTTTGTCTGTCTGTATGTGTGTTTGACCGGAAATTCATAACTTTCTTCAAAATAGCGATAAAGCGCTCAAATTCATAAGTGATGTAGGGGGTCGGGCAGGAACATTATTGGTGGGTGGCAGGAAGTGATAAGAGCTGATAAGATACCATACCGGGGCTTAGAAGGGGAGGGTCACCAACTTCATAGAGCGGGTCACAGCGACGGTAGGACGTTGATTCCAAGAAGTGAGATAGGGGACAGGATGGAAACATTATTGGTGGGTGGCAGGAACTGATAACAGCTGATAAGATACCATAAGGGGCTCACAAAGGGAGGACCACCAACTTCATAACATACGTCACAGCGATGGCAGGACATTAGTTCCAAGAAGTAAGATAGGGGGCAGGATGGGAACACTATTAGTGGGGTTAGTTATGACAGCTGATAAGATACCAGAAAGGGGGACGCTCACAGAGGGAAGGTCACCAACTTCAAAACATACGTCACAGCGATGGCAGGACATTAGTTTCAAGATGAAGTTAGTGGGCAAGAAGAAAACATTACTGGTGGGTGGCAGAAGTCGATAACAGACTGATAACACAACATCGTAGGGGCCACTCGGAAAGGAAAGCTGCCAAAATTCATAGCACGGGTTGTAATATCACTGGGGAACTGCTTCCAGCAGGTGGTTAGGGAGCATGGTGGGAAATTTTGGTGGTGGTAGATAAGATGTGTTGATAGTGTCCGCGTAAGGCTGTAATAGTCGGGAAGTATCTATCGCATCCTTACTCCCCTCCGCTTGCCGAGTGAAGTTGACCACCGTTGCTAAAGACCGCAAAGGGCAAAGCTCAGTGAGCCAAGTGTTGTGCAACTCTTACGGAAGGATCCCTTGGGAAATTGATTCGACCGCTAAACTCTGGAGTTTCACCCAAAATTAAAGGCCGAGATGTTTGTCAGTGAGAGATGATAAGAGCCACCAGCAGACGGATAAGTGAAAGCGTATGCCAACCGTGTAGAGACGTAAGGGGCATTCACTACGATTACGAATGTTCGTTAGCATCCGAAACTCTTGTTCAACCACTAAGGCTGTCCTATTTCCAAAGAATGGCGAGTGTTGTTAGAAATGTGATAGCACAACACACAGACATTGTTCATTGGAAAGGTGCAAAAATGATGAAATGGGCCGTATTTCGAAGCATGGGAATTAAGCCAAGTGTTAGTGGTTAGCACAGAAGTCCTGTCAGTAAGGAGTACCATAGGTTGAACCATGCGCGCAGTAGTGCGCGTCAGCCAAGCTGGTTATATATAAACCGCTAAGTTTGTCTGTTGGTGTGTGTGTGTGTGTCGTTGCGTGTTTGAACGGATAACTTCCTTCAAAACAGGCGATAGAACGCCATAACTGATAAGGTTATTGGGGGGTCGGGCAGGAACACCATTGGTAGGTGGAGGAAATGATAAGAGCTGATAAGATACCACAGGGGGTCATAGAAGGGGAGGGTCATTAGATTCAGCAAAGGTGGGACGTTGCTTCCAAGAAGTAAGATAGGGGGCAGGATGGGTACTCGTGGGAGGCATGAAGTGATAACAGCTGATAAGATACCATAAGAGACCTCACAAAGGGAGAGTCTCAACTTTATAACGAGCGTCACAGCGGCGTTATAAAGTTGAAACTCTTCCTTTGTTTTCATGGAGTAAGATAGGGGGTAGAATGGGAACGTTATCGGCAGGACGTGATAATAGCTGATAAGACACCATAGCCCTTCATAGCACGAGTCCTAACAACACTGGGAAGCTGCCCTCCAGCAAGTGATTCAGAGGTGGTTTGGGCACATGGTGGAAGATTCCAGTGATGAGACATAAGTTATGATATAGTGCCCGACAAGGGCTTACAAGAGTCAGAACCTGTTTGCCTCCCGTCTCTGCTTGCGACTGAGCTTGGCCACCGTGATCCAAAAATCAATGGGCAAAGGCTTAGTGAGCCAAGCAGTTTCTATCCTTTAGCGATATAGTAGTCATAATTGATCCGACCGCTAAATTCTCGAGTCCCGACAAAAAGTAAAAGCCTGGAGTTGTTAATCACTGAGGAATGATAAGAGCCACATCCAGACTGATATGTGAAAGCTGCTCAACGGAAGTACTAGGTGAGGACATTTCACTATGATCTCGATATTGTTACCATCAAAATTCTTTCAACCGCTGAGCTGTCCTATTTCCAGCGAATGGTGGGTGTTTTTAGAAATGTGATAAGCATCAGACATTGGCAAATGTTCATTAAAAAGGTGAAATATGATGAAATGGGCCGTATTTCGAAATGGAATTAAGCCACATGTTAGTGGTCAGCACAGAAATACTGTCACTGATCAATACCATAGTTCGACGCGCAGTAGTGCGCGTCAACCAAACTGGTTGATAGCAATAATTGTCTTCAGTAGAGTCGTCTATCTTTCAGCAACTCAGACAAGTTTCATTTTCCAACAGCTCAGATACGCTTCCGGTTGAGGACACGCTACGGCTTTGTTTCAGGTGGAGGAAGACTGATTAGAATCAAACTGAATTGGTGTAAAACTATGGCTATGGTCTGGATCGCTGCAAATGATGGGAGTGTTAGCGCGGCTGCTTTTGCGCCAGATATCCACCAGTCGCTGAGGAGGGTAAGTAAGTGACAACAATTGGTGGAAAATGACTGACACCATTGATGTGATAGAGTCTTCTTTGTCGAGAGAAAAAAGAAGTAAGGATGCTGCCGCGCCAAATGCCGTCACCTTGTATGCCCCATCATACGCAGCGAACGAGACTGTACACAATGAGGCTCACCTTTTCAGAGAAGAAGGGCTCTGTCTGCATAGCGAACAAGCGCTTGCACAAAACTCACCTATCACTGACATCTCCGCTTGATGACCTGCCTCAACAAGAATGCGGAATAGACTTACTTGCGCATGATTAACTTCACCATCTTTGCTGTAGAACAACATACGAATGCAGCTCACCTGAGCGCTCACTGACATACATATCTTATCAACAGGCGTGAGATTTTCTTCGAATTCATTTCTAAATATTGAATAGTTCGTAAACCAGTCACGTCAGGACACTATCGTAGTACAGTTTTGAAATGGATGCAATGCTATGCAGAGTTACATCTGATAAGATATGTATTATCCTACTATATAATCCGCTAGATCTGATAGATATGTATTGTCCGTTATAATATAATCGCCTAATGAGTTGTGGTGTGTGTATGGGTGGTTGTGTCTGTGGCTGTGTCGTGATGTGTTGTGTGTGTGTGTGTGTGTGTGTGTGTGTGGTGTGTGGCTCAGGGTCTGTGTTGTGAGTTGTGTGTGTGTGTGTCGTGTGTCGGTGTGTTAACCGGAACTCTCATAACTCCCTTCAAAAGACGGGAGAGCGCTCAAACTGATAAGTGATGTAGGGGGTCGGGCAGGAACACTATTGGTAGGTGGCAGGAACTGATAAGAGCTGATAAGATAGCACAGGGTTCTAGAAGGGGAGGGTCACCAAATTCTGAGCGTCGCGCAGAGGACTAACGACCGGACGTCGGATCAAGAAGCAACATTAGACGGTTGGCGAACATTATTGTGAACACTTGCACGCCCCGTGTGGCGTCGGAGGAAGTGGATAACGGCTGATAAGATACCCTATGAGGAGTCTAGGCCGCGCTTAGCTTCGGTCGATCGTGAAGAAATGCCGAACTAAGTCGCGACAAATCTGGCAGAATGCCGAAAGTGCGGAATCTGCAGAAAAGCAATAGATACGTATCGATTTGAAGAAAGTGAAGAAATGCCGAAACTGCAGAAGTGCCGAATCTGATGACGTGGCGCAAAGTCGAAGAAAAGCAAGTGGATACGTATCGATTTGAAGAAACTTTCGGCATTTCTGCAGATTCCGCACTTCTTCACTTTCGGCATTTCTGCAGATTCCGCACTTCTGCAGTTTCGGCATTTCTTCACTTTCTTCAAATCGATACGTATCTATTGCTTTTCTGCAGATTCCGCACTTTCGGCATTTCTGCAGATTCCGCACTTCTGCAGTTTCGGCATTTCTTCACGATCGCAAGCTATGAACGCGGCCTTAAAAAAGAGTGGGTTACCAAACTCATAACACCGGCCAGAGTAACGGCCGGGCGTTGGATCCAAGTAGAGAGATAGGGGGCAGGATGGGAACATTTTCGGTGGGTGGCAGGAACTGATAAGAGCTGAGATAGCACAGGGGGTTCTAGAAGGGGAGGGTCACCAAATTCATAGCACCGGCCAGAGCAACGACGGGACCTTGGATCCAAGTAGTAAGACAGGGGGCAGGATGGGAACATTATTGGTGGGTGGCAGGCAGTGATAACAGCTGATAAGATACCATAAGAGGCCTTACAAAGGGAAGCTCAACAACATTATAAATTGCGCCACAGCGACGGTAAGGTGTCGTTTCCACGATAGGGGGCAGGATGGGAACCTTATCGGTGGGTGGCAGGACGTTATAACAGCTGATAGGACACAACA
Organism: Cooperia oncophora; assembly: GCA_036418165.1. NCBI lineage: Eukaryota > Metazoa > Nematoda > Chromadorea > Rhabditida > Trichostrongylidae > Cooperia > Cooperia oncophora. Next base: position 2,481 of record MU953407.1, on the reverse strand, counting down.
GCCCTTAACAACACGAGTCGTAGCAACACTGGAAACTACCCTCCAGCAAGTGATTCAGACGTTTTTCGCGAACATGGTGGGAGACTTTGGTGGGCTAGAGGCATGTTGTGATATTGCTCCTGACAAGGCTACAGTAGTATCTGTCCCCCTCCCTACTCTGCTTGCGATTGAGCTTCACCACTGTGGTCCAGGAATCGATGAGCAAAGGCTTGGTGAGCCAGGCACTTTCTATCCTTGAGCTATATAGACCAAATTGATTCAACCGCTAAACTCTAAAGATTCTTCCAAAAGTAAAAGCTCGAAGATGTTTGTCAGTGAGGAGTGATAAGGGCCACCAGCAGACGGACTGAAAGCTGCTCAACGGAAACGCTAGGAAATAAGTAGCTTCCACCAAGACTTGGATAATGTTACCACCGAACTTCTTTCAACCGCTATTGCCCTATTTCCATCAAATGGTGGGTGTTTTTAGAAACGTGATAAGCATCAGACATTGGCAAATGTTCATTAAAAAGGTGAAATATGGTGCAGTAGGCCGTACTTCGAGACATGGAATCAAGCCAAGTGTTAGTGGTCAGCACAGAAATCCTATCAGCAATCAGCCCGGCCGGACGCGCAGTAGTGTGCGTCAGCCAAACTGGTTAGACAATAACCATCTATTTCAGAGCAAATGAAAGTAACTCTAGATCGCTGCGGATGAAGGAGCGTGCCAGGCACAAGTATGAGTGTGCTGCCAAGCAGTTTCAGACCAAGCGGTTATGACATTGTGTCTGTAAGTTTTCAGCGAGTTTGGTGACGTAGGGTACTTTGGCGTCGGGCCTTTGGCGAGGGCGCAAAGCGACCAAGCGAAGTGCTCCGGCATAGAAAACGCATTACAAGATAAGTTCGCGCCCTTACCGATTGCCTGATACTGTGATAGTGGTCAAGCAAGAAACTTGATCATACTAGATTAGTTCGGAGAATTAAAAAGTAATATAGTTATAAACGTACATGGTAGTTCGTTGAGCTATGATAGATACAGCATACTCTATTTTTCGTGTGATAATAGTGATTCTGCGCACGATAGGTGAGTTTTACCTCCGATGAAGCTACGGCAGAATCTATGCTTTGAATTTCTACAGGATGACGGAAAGTTAAAGCCTGAGGGTCAGCAAATAGACTTGCAAAACACGAAATCAAAATTAATTTGCTTCCTGCCAAAAATGAACGAGGGTGAATTGCCTTTAAGTAGTGGACAACCGCTGGGGAAATCTTGATATCCTTTATTTCTGGAATCCATTCGTTCCCTTGACGAAGAGCAGCAAAGAACAAATATGAAGGCCATAAAGGAAAAGTCAAAATGCCTGCACCGCGATCCAGCGCAGTTTTGATAGTTCTCTGGATGAGATTAGAAGGAGGAACCAACCATTTGAACTCTGAGCTCCACCAGCAACGAGGATCCGGCGTCTTCAACCAACGCGTGAGGAGGGAACTATCTAACTAACTGAAAATAAATTTCACACTTAGCACTCTGATCACTAGCAAACATGTCTATGTACAAACTCCCTAAACTTGTTGTAATTCCCGAAAAATTTCGTCTCCTACGCACCAGTCGATTTCGTCTCCTACGCACCAGTCGTCTGAATCTAATAACCGGGATGCCACGTCTGCTGCCATATCAAATGTTCTGGTCAATCAGAAAAGTCCCGCTTCCAGCGAAATATGATCACAAAGGAACTAGATCTGCTGCGATAACTTTTGAAGCTCTGGTTTTGTACTCCTTTTTCTAATATGGCTATTGCCGCTTGGTTATCGCGATGCCATGCGGCTTCTTCCCCTTCCAAATGAAGTCTGAAAGCCACCCTAGGAGCACTGCGAAGAGCTCTCTGGCTGTGCTCGACCCTCCTTCCAGATTTTCAGGCTAAATGGGCGAACAAACGATTCTGGAATTATAATCAGGAAATAAAAGGATGCTGCTTCGAACTTGAAGGCATCTGAAAAAGCCATGAACGCGCTCCGTAACTACTTCTATTTCTATCTGTAACTGTACTGTATACTGTACTGTAACTGTATCGTATTCTCTATTGAAATACCTCTGAAACTCAAGAAAAGCTATTCAATCCCTCAACTCGCCTTTCTCTGCCTGAGAGAACGATAACGCGCTGCCTGCCCTTTCTTTCATAGCAAGGTCTCAGGGACCGCGCTCTCCACTGACGCCCCTTATCTGGAGGGATAACGAGATACATAGAGACAATCGTACCTCGTCATCTCAATCTGTCTAGCAAGGAGGGACCCCTCTTAAGAAGTAAACCACTAGCTGTATTGCGCGCTTTTACTTCCCTACTCCTGGTCACGTTCAGTGCGAACTCTTTCACATCGATCTCATGGTCTAACCATATGAGCTTCTGGAGAGGGATCCAGGAACATTTTTCCTCGGCCAAAAGAAAGCCGGCATCTCTCAAATCTGCCCTAATTGTCGCAGCCTACGCGCGACGAAGCCCCCGC
>MU953397.1:0-18298 GCA_036418165.1 Cooperia oncophora | reverse complement strand
CGGTCACTTGCTCCGCCGCAATGATGACAGATGGAGTCTCCGCGTCACAGAATGGCTCCCAAGGAACGCAAAACGGCCTCTGGGACGACCACCAACGCGTTGGTCCGACTCGTTTTTGAAATATTTCAGAGAACGCGGTCCACCACATTGGATGCAAGTCGCCAGAAATCGTGCGTTATGGAAGAGCTGTGGTCCCCACTGAAGATCAAGCCAGTTGAAGGACCATCAAAGTATCAAAGTATCAAAGTAAGCTCGCAGCAGTGACAATTTAAGCAAAGGCCTGTATTCGTAGACGAATCGAATATTTTCGGGAAAGAACTCTTGGCGCACAATTATAATAGCAGCAACACCCGCCGGACGATCACGTTCCTGCTAGGCGTATTAGTTCTACTCGTCTTAGGGATTTATCGTGCCAGCTACCTTTGAGCTGTTCATCCCTGGGAATGTTGAGTTGCAGAACAAGGGGAATAGATATCAGTTCCATCCCAAGAGCTGCAGAAGCTAGGCTAAGTTAATCAGCTAGTAGAGTCGATCAGAAGGGTTCTCCATAAAGTGAAAAGAATTTTCCTTCAGCTGAATACCCTGCCTCTCGGATTGCTTAAAACATTGACGACAGCGTGATACGCATTCAATGCGCGCTTTGTAGGCCACGTGGGACCGCGCGAATTGTATACGAATCACGATCAACAAATCCATATCTTTCACTAGTGCATGATTTTTTTTAGTTTCTCCTATTCATTCTATAGGCCAGTCCTTAGTATACTCGTACAACGCGTGGTCCATGGAATAGTTTAGTACACAATAGTTTAGCAAAGACTTTTTGGGGAAAGATCATCCTTTGCTTGGATTGTTTTGCTCCTTTACTCTGGATTGGTTTGCTGTTCAACTCTTTACTAACAAATATAGACAAATACAATATAAATAACCAGTCGGATCATCCTGGCAGTCGCCTTGTGCCCCTCCTTCTTTGTCACGGCCTGGCTTAACCGGGCCGGCCTGGATCAGCGTGTGCAAAATGCGCCTAACCGTCACAGTGCATTTTCCAGCAAAATGTAGAAAAACTGAAAATAGCTCGAGCAATGGGTTAAAGTTGAATCAGGCTAGAGGATCATGCAACATACAGCGCTTTGTTACTTCCGAAATTCTAATGACATCAAAAGAAACAAATACACTGCGCCTATAATACATGAATCGGTAAAAAGTGGTAAGAAATGTGACGAAAATTGATTTTCATCAAATTTAATCAATTGGTATGATTACTTACCACACGTCGTCCGTTCACAAAAACTTTGGAATTTGGTACTTCGAAAGCTCTAACACCTTGAACAACGATGACCGCAAGGCCTCTTATCAGTCCCTATCAGTTGTTATGGCTTTTTGTCACCCACCGTTCCTGACCCCATTTCACACCCTATATCACCTGCTGGAACCAACGCTGACTCTGCGACCCACGGTATGGAAACAGTGGCCTTATCTTTCTGACGCCCCTTATCCAATCTTATCAGATTCTGGCAGTTGTTGTCACCAACCTAGTGTTCCTTTCCTAAACCCTACATCGTATCTTGGAACCAACCTCCTACTGTTGCTGTGACCCGCGTGATGGACTCAGTGACCATACCCTTCTAACATCCCTCGAATCTTATCAGCAGCTGACAATTCTTGTCGTCTGTTCGTGCTCGTTTCCCATAAAATGTTCCTTTCCCCCTACATCATATGTTGGAATCAACACCTGGCTGATGCTGTGATCCGCATTACGAATATGGTGAGAGTCCCCTTCTGAGGCCTCTTATCAGATATTATCAACTGATATCACTTCCTATCACCCACCAATAGTGTTCCCGTCACACCCTCTACGTCACTTCTTGGAACCAATATCTCGCTGCTACTGGGACCGGCGCTATGAATTTCGTGTCAAAGAGGACGCACACGCACGGACATAGCCGATTATATATGGTAGAATTGTAACCGTTGTCCCAATGTAGCGCTGAAATCTATCCTTTTGTCCATTCTTTTCTCGGAGTTAGTACCAAAAATCTCCATAACCCTCACACGAAAATTCAGCAACCTGTTAGAGCAGCCTTTGAAGCATCCTACCGCTTGATGCGTTCTCCACCACTGTAGGTTTCTTTTTCTGGAATGCACTCCCGCATTCGGGCAGTTTAACGCTTAGAATGGTCCTCTCTCAGGTTGTTGATGAAAGATAGTCATAGTGATAAAGCCAGTTGCTGCTGTTCATGGCAACTGAGTAAACAACCGCCATGCTTCTGAAATCCAGTTGCTTAACGGCTTTGCTTACATGATGTCAGTTTGTTGGTTTGCTTACATGATGTCGATAGCGGTAAGAGCATAAGAGTGAGTTGTGTACGAACTACTGAGAGCCTGATACCTGAATCATATCAATCGCATTGTGGCAGTAAGCGGTGTTGCGGATTCCCGCATGATGACGCTTTCAACCCTTATCAGTTGCTGTCACTTAGTGTCACCGTCAGTGGGTTTCCTCCCCCTCCCCCTATACCACTTCTTTGAACCGAGATCCCACATAACCTGCAACCTGCTTCACTTCCCTTCCCCTATACCACGTCTTGAAATCAAGGTCCCACGGACGCTGCAACCTGCGCTAAGAATTTGGTGACACCCGCGTCTAAAGTCCCTTATCGGATCTTATCAGATGTTATCAGCTTCTGTCAGCCACCACCCTACCGTGTATATCACTTCTTGAAATCACGGTCCCGCAGCTGCTGCAACTTGCCACGAATTCGGTCACCCTTCCCTTCTAAGGCCCCTTATCGAATCTTATCAGGTGTTATCCTTCTGCCACCCACCAAAGATGTTCCCATCCTTCCGTGTATATCACTTCTTGAAATCACGGCCCCGCAGCTGCTGCAACCTGCGCTACTAATTTGATGACTCTCAGCGTCTAAGGCCCCTTATCGAATCTTATCAGGTGTTATCACCTCCTGTCACCCACCAAAAGTGTTCCCGTCCTGCCTTCTTGGAACTGTCATCCTATCTTTTCTGCGACGCTCGCTATGAATTTCGTGACAGACAGACAGACGCACACACAGACACACACACGGACATAGCCGATTATATATTGTAGGATAAGGAAAAAAGCTGACATCGTTGAGATATCAACAAGTTAGTGTTCGTACACACACGCCTCCTGTTCGCCTGCACGCGCAACTTAGCATGCAGAGGGTCTTATATATTTCTTACTCGTACGTTGAAGGGTTTTTTCTGCTTTCTTCTTCAATATTCAGTTACTTAGTAGCTTGCCCTTCGCATTCGAGCTCCGCTATACCATATAAAATCACAGGGTTCGCTTCTGCTTTCTGATACTTGTGGCTGTTCTCTGCCGCTGAGTGCGGAATTCCGTTGCCGGACCTTAGTATCGATGCATGTGATGCAACGTGAGAATAGCGCGGGCGGAGTTGGAAGACAGCACTCAGATACTGCTGCCCTGCAGCCCCGTTCGGTACACCGCAAGGAAGTAGCACAGTGCTGCAACTGTGATCCCATTCGTCATGGCAAGGACTGTCCTCGAGTTAGGGCACAGTTTGTCTTTTGAGCGCGTCATCGCGATGCTTACCTACCCAGAAGCGGTAAGCAATTTTCAGAGGCAGTGCTCATCCCCTGATGATTGGACACTACGTATTCCCCGATGAGAGAGAAGACCTGGTGGGTCGGAGACTTCACGAAGTCTGATGCTGATCGGTGAATTAGAGGATTTCCTGACACAGCCTACCTTACGGGATGGCAGACAAGCCAATGAACAATAGTTGGTCTGGTCCCAGTACGTCGTATTACGAGAGCCCTGAGTAACTGAAATATATCGTGAAAGCGGACTTATTATGTTTCGAAAGATATCAGTAATAATTTTCATCTACTGCAGAAAATCAAGACAGGGACAATACACAGTCAGGGACTGCAGTTTTTCGACAAGCAAAACTTGGGCTAATCAAAAAAAGATCATGAGAAATAAGACGAATGACAACGAGGGTTAGCTGAACATATAGTATAAAATTCAAGTGTAAAAAAATGATACAAAGATAAAGGCAAATTGACATAAACACCACAGAATGGGCTGAGGATAGATCAGCCTTGACTCCAACCTTTGTCTGACGCTTCACTGAGAACTGTGCTACCATTAATTCCGAAGCCATGTACTGTCATTTCGTGGTCAGTTTATTGGGGAGCGTTTGTATACTGTGCCTTAATTACCGGATTTGAAACCATTGCCGTTTGCAGCCAACTGCGGCAAGCCAGTCACGTTGTACCTTGAATGCCTACGTCTAGCACGAAAGAATGTTGTGCCCCTGGGCAGGCGCTGTATGGCTCTTTCAACCAAGGGTGTAGTTCCAAACTAGGCTGCAACACACCGACTCACATGCCCACGGCAACCGCCCGCACACAAGCCAGTGCCGCAAAGCCCCTTTTCACTTCCCATTTTCGTCGTTTTCCCACAATCTAGCACCTCAGCCACCAATTTTGACTACGTAAAAATCGTTCTGCCTTTATGCTTTGGAGGATGATGCTTTGGCACTCTTTTCAAAATGGTTGCGGGGGTGCTACATAGTGAGAAAATGGCGAGAAAACGATGTAAGGCGGGTCGAGAGTCTCTTAGTTCTGCAAGTGCCGACGCAGACGCTCACCTTGGACAAGTACACGGCTGACAGACAGTGTATACGGATACGGAAACGAGTATACGGATATGGATACGAGTTCTCTGTTGGCAACGTGCCAACAGTAGCTCAGATGCATAAAGCCACATGTATGCTCTAGTTCGATGTGGGTGAAGGGGCGTGCGTGCGCCAAACCCGCTCTCTTCTACTTGTTGAAGCAAATATGCGACAAAGTGGTAGAAAACGAGTGATACGAACGATATGATGCGGCCTTGCAGCTTGATCGCTCCAACAACTGGTGCGAAACCGCGCCAAAGCTCGTCCCGTCTGACACGCCTCTTAGTCCACAGCGAACTATTAGGTTGGTGCATAAGTTCTTGGCCACGTGTTTGATCCTTCCGTATTTCGTTTGCATGGATGGTATATCGTCATCACGTGTGCGTGACGTGTACATTATACTCTTTCATTACACTAGCTATCACTCACCCACCTTGCATTTGCAGGCCACAATGTCGCACAATTTCCACTGTGACAAAATGTACCTGCGCCACTGCCTGGTTTTGCTTCACGATTCACAAAAGAAGCTTCACTTTCTCAACTCGATGATCACTGGAGATGAGAAGTGGGTCCTCTACGATAACCCTGTGAGGAAGCGGCAGTGGGTCGACAAAGGAGAACAGCCAGAAGCCACCCCAAAGGCCGACCTTCACCCCAAAAGGTTCTCCTGTCCTGTTGGTGGTCCAGAAGAGGCATGGAGTACTGGGAGCTGCTGGAGAAGGGACAGACGATTGACGCTTCCACATACGTGACCCAGCTGCGGAAATTGAAAGATCACTCGTGGAAGGAATGCGGAAATCTACTTCCACCATGACAACGCCCGACCTCACACTGCAAAGGCGACCCAGGCCGAGCTGGAGAAGTACGGATGGCTGATGGTCGCCCACCCTCCCTACAGCCCTGACCTCGCTCCTTCTGACTACTGGCTGTTCAGCCACCTGCAGCGCTCTCTGGACGGAAAAAAGTTCGAAACAAGGATCAGGTCAGAAAGGCACTCGACGACTTCTTCAAGTCCCAGCCTCCGTCGTTCTGGAAGGATGGAATCGACAAGCTGCCTGAGCGCTGGCGTCGAGTAGTGGATGGTGATGGTGCATACCTCTAATCTTCAGGTTGGTTCGCTTTTGAGATATTTACGAAAAAAAATCGTGGCCAAGAACTTATGCACCAATCTAATAGCCTATACAGGAGGGGCCAAAAAAAAGTCATTTTGCCTCCATGACTTTCAAGGCGCTATAAGTTACACTTTATTAAATTTTTATCGGACATTTTTACTACCATATTAAAGAGCACATTAAATACTATAATGATACTCCGCCACAGCCTTCTGGAGGAGCGCCATCGAGAGATTCGGCCGCGCGAAAGTGAGTGGGTACCGGAGTTGAGCGAGATCGTTGATTTCTCCGCCACTGTAGACCACCCTGTTGAGCTCCGCCCGAACCGAGTAATTGAGGGGGTTTAGTTCAGGACCCCCGCTTAAATACTCCATCTTTTCCAGGTACTCAACGTTCTTCCATTCCAAGTAGGCGAAAGTTTTTCCAACGCCCTTCGATTAAATGTGTTGTCACCCAATCCTGTAGCAGTACAAAGTTTCCAAGAAGGTACGGGCGACGACATGAAGGGGATATTCTCCTCGAGTTGCTCGATGTAGCCACCAGCGCACACCCTCAGTCTGGGGCCCACGAAGAAAATATCGGTTCATCCATTCCAGGTACGGCCGGTCCACACCATCAACCCGCGCCTTGGTGAATGGGGTGAAGATGATGTCCTGGACCGTAGCGACGTTGCCGGAGCTGCTCGATGTTTGAGGTCTTGCAGATCAAGAGTACTGGTCTCCAGGTAGCTATCCATGGGTGATTCCATTCAAGAAGTTCCGCAGCTGTTTGGAGGCCACGTGAATTCCAAAGGCGTTCTCCACTCAGGCCGCGACTGGAGATGACTTCATATTTTGGTGTACATGAAGGTGAATGGCGGCAGCCGGCTCCTGCTTAGAGGAAGATCTTGGGTATCTTCCGCCCTGGTACTCATATCCACTTCCTCTGGGCTGCGAAAACTTCGCTCATATGTGACTCGGCCGGAATGACTTTTTTTTTGCCCCCCCCCTGTATGTATTCATCTATCCATGCATGCTCCGCAGCTTTTCATATCAATTGTTTTTCGCACATGAGGCGGTAAACGCATTAGCATCGATGTGGCTGGGTAGTGGTGGATTGGGGCGGTTGTGGTGGGCGTCTGGCTCGGAATGTTGCAACCCGGTGCCACGCAGCGCCTGCTCCGGGGCACCGGGTTCTTTCGGGCTACGTGAGTTCACCCAACATATCTGTTGACTTATCGTGCGACTTCCCTTCAGGCTATGGCTAAGAGGTGTAACAGTAGCACTTGCTCGGAAAAGGCTAGATACGGGTTCGAATCCCTGCTGAGGCGAAGCTTTCTGAGTGAGCTAGTTGAACATGCGAATTGCAGCAGGAACCAACAGCTATGACGTGATACGATTCAATACAACATATAGCGATAAGATACAGTAACAAACTAGAGAAGATGAGACGAAGCAAAAACACACGTAGGGAACAATAACATACCAAATAAGAGAGCATTCTAGATGTCGAAATTGGTGGAGATATTGTCTGAAGGAAAGAAGCCACACCTTTCCTCAGGCAGCCATTCTGGAAATGTTGGAAAAGGAACGGCTCAGCGAGTTCCACCTCCAATACAGGCATTCAATATGTGTAAGCAAAAAGGAGCAGACGTTGGAAGGTTCGTCGAGGTATCAACCTGCAATAAGCAGCAGCTTATTCATAAATACAAAAGCATTTCTACACTAGATATCAAAACTAATGGTCCCTTCATCGGATTCCTGTATTTTGTGCTTCGAGAGCAGCATATCTGCCTTCTCTCTAATTGATAGTCCCGCGCCTTCGCAGGTTAGCTGTTTTTGTTGGATGCTGCAGCCTTTCCCCATTCAAGGGAACGGGCGCAGTTCGGCGTCGAAGGGGCACTTTGCACTTTTGCTACCTATCGCAACGTGTCGACCCATCTAGAAAGCCATCTCATGAGCTTACAAGAATCGACAGGTTTCACCATGTTGGCCTGCTCTGATTTCACAGGAGCGCACAAGTTTCATCAGAGTGAGATATGCAAACGTAACAAATGGAGCAGCGAAAGTGCAAAATGCCGAAGTGCCCCAACCCCGCCTCCTTTCCCCCCATCGCTTGAGTTTCAGTAAGGTATTGCATGATGACAACCCTTCATCATTATTGGGGCTCCTCGTTCTCACCCGCGTTCCAGGATCCAGTGCCCTCCTTATCTGGTTGTTTTCAGGACCTTCCCTCACAAGCCCATACCATCGCAGACGCTGCTCTTGTCGCGTGCCTTTATCTAGATAGAGTCTGCTATAAAGGATCTTCAGTCGCACAGGTATACTCCGTACACGGCAGATGAAGAAGGCGTGGCTACGAAAGGGCAACATGCTACTAGAAGGCAACGTCCTTCGTCAAATGAAGTACGCATCCTTGTACACCTCACCTAACGGCACTATGAAACATCTTTCACACCTGAACATGGGGTGTGAAGATGCGTTTTTCGCGTGATATTTCCGTTAACGGCAACTGTCATCTTACGTTGTGGGCAAAGAAATACTGGTAATAGTTCCAAAAACGCAACATCCTTTGTTCAGATCAAGTACGCATTCTTGCTATCTAGCAGCACTATGAAAAAGAATGAGGCTGCACAGTATTTGAGTCAGCTTCGCATCATTCAATCGCCCCCTAAGTTCTCACCTGAATTACGCCAACTTCAAAACTACATATTTTCTGTCGGAATTTTTTTCCCAGATTTGTTCCCAGATTCTCTCTGACAGTACGTGATCTTTAATTCACGTACTGTCAGAGAGATACTACTCAGCGATAATGGAAGGAGTAGTGAATTCACCCCAATCAGAATTATTTATAAGTACAACAACACAATGGCTAGCAAAATTTGCAATTACAACAAAGTGTTGAAAGATCTCGACAACGAAAAATTGAAGCACATACTTAACAATGGTTGTATATGTACTACAAATACAGTACAAGAATTTCTCGATAAAAATTATGAACACGTTATCACAGGAAATGTAAATCTTATAAAAGAAGAGAGTTTTAGAAGATTGCTGAGTAAAGGAACCAAATATAGATCAGACACAGGTATAACAAGACAAGAAGTTAAGATGGTGTTTGAAGATACACTCAACAAGGTCATAAATTATTTTAAATATAAATACAAAGCTAGCAATCACAAGATAAATCTATTACATAAGCATTTTCGTTCATGTTACCATGACAAAGTTAAACCTCTACTGACAAAGGTTAATATTGAAAATATAGGAGAACACATACCTTATAGCTTAATCAAACAATATCAAGAAAAATATGTGTTCTGTCCTCTAGAGACAAAGCAAATAATAAACTATGGGCATTATCTGCAAGAAGTTCTACCTTTTGAACATAATGCATGAAATGGGCATTTCTTATGATGCTACCAACCACACATTTGTTTATGGAAATAGTAATAACACATATGAATTAATGCCTCATACAAACAAGTATTCTTTAATATTGAAGCACAAATTCCTCTGTGCAAAGAATAATATCAATATATCTGTTGATGCAGAAATACCTACTATATATGCCTTACCAAAGCTACACAAGAATCCAGTCAAATTTAGATACATCACAGGTGCTCATAGTAGCAGTGTTAAGCCCCTTGGCCTAGGAAATCTGACGCATAGCTCTTCCACACATCAAAAATCCTATTAATTAACTACGGCCAAAGAATACAGGCAATCGCAACAGGACTATCAAGACATACTGGTCCATTAGTAATATTAATATAAGTCAAGAACTTCACAACATCCCATACGACAATCTTAAAATCTACACTGCGGATTTCACGGACATGTTCACAAATTTGGAACATGATCTCATTATAAAGAAAATGCAAGAATTGCTTAAAGGGCAGTTGGCAGCGCATGTTTCCTAGCTTCGCCCAAAATGCTAGTAGGGAGCTATATAGTGGGGAAACAGCGAAAGAACGGAGTGAAAAGGTCAAAATCCGGCGAAGAAAAAGCCTCTGTTCTCAAGTGACTTTGTACAATCGGATTTCGACCGACGGAGTTTTCCCGTACGCCAATCATACCAATCACCGCTATCGCGCAAGATACGGCTGCATATTTGTACCCATATATGCATGCAGCATCACCGCCGCTTCATACCAATCCCTTTGCTTCATAATTTGCTCAGCAAATGAATGAATACGAGCGTCAGAAACGGTCGTCCGTTTGTGGGCGGGCGGGCAAGGAAGGCGTTTGGGACGTAAAGTTGTTGCTCAATAGGGCGTTATAGAGGTACCCTCCTTGGAAAAGGCTTCACGCAGCGCCTGTCCGAGGTCACGGAATTCTGTTAAGCCAGTTGTACAAATTCTACACCTGTATAGCGATTTATCGTGCCAACTGCCTTTAACATTTGTTTCAAAAATGCCAACAGATCTTTTATTGCCACTAATGGTTACCATGTTTTCTATACAGATGGGAAAGAAATCAAGAACAACTACAGATATTACAAATCCAGCGATTTAGTATACCTTATTGACTATCTTTTACGTAACAGTTTTTGTCTTTTTGCTAATAATACGTTCAAACAGACAAAAGGCGTCCCACAAGGTGGTAATTTTTCAGGCCCACTGGTGTGCGAGATCGGCGAGGACGCTCGGTCTGTCGGATGGGAGGAGACTATGGCTAAATCACAAAAAAGTTTGATAACAGTGAAGCCGTTCATTGTTCCAATATAGGTATATATGGACGATTTGCTTGTTGTACATAACCAAACTGACGGTGACGTGGATGAACAACTTTATCAAGTTTATCGAAATACCCTTGAATTGAAAAAAACTCATAATAGTGAATTTTCCAGCAATTATTTAGATTTGACAATCAATATTTCTAATGGTAAAGTTTAATACTAAGTTGTATAATAAAACGGACGATTTTAGCTTCAATGTAATCAGATTTCCATATAGTGACACAAACATTTCCCTTATCAACAAAGCCTCTGTTATATATACGGAAACGTTGAGGTTAGCAAACACTTGTACGTTCTTCGATGTATTCGTAAGCAAAATAACGGATATGGTCACCACTCTGTCGAAAAATGGCTACGAAGAAGATTTTATTATTACTAGCATTGTGAAATGTATTTACAAAAATAAATTTATAAGTTATAAATACTCTATTGCAAATAACTATAAAAAGATAAGTAGGCTGGTTGAAGTATTCTCATTAGCAACGATGTTCAACACTAACTCTCATTTTATCGCTACAATTTTTATTTACCGTTGTAGTCAGCTCGACAGTGTCTTTTACTCAACCTTCCCTTAGTTTAGTTTCGTGCCTTTTTCTTTTTACTCAACAATAGCAAGTAACTAAAAAGATAACGTAGGTCCTGGTTAAAAGTATTCTCATTTAGCAAACGATGGTTCACACTAACTCTGCCGCCGAAGCTCTCATTTTTTTTCGACGCTACAATTTTTATTTACCGTTGTAGTCACAGGCTCGTACAGTGTCGTTTTAACTCAATCCTTCCTTAGTTTAGTTTTTGCTTTGTCCTTTTACTCACATTCCTTAGTTGGGTTTAGCCCATCTACTCCAATTCGCAATTTGCTTCCTCTAACACGTATTGTAAGTATCCAAACGTGTTAATAACATTCTCTCATTTTTACTGTACAATTCCTTCTCATTTTTATTGCATGAATTTTACACGTGAGCTTTTTCTACATGTTTTCTCTTTTTGTCCTATTTCTTAGCTCCTTCCCCTGTGTAGTCTATGTCCATGTGCTTCAACCCTGTCGTACTGACGAGCCCGGGGGTTGGTAAGACTTCGATGATTCGTCTACGACAACGGGCGAAACGGATCATCTGTGCTGTGGAGTGTATGCATTTCCCCAATGTTTGTTTTTCTTTGTTCTAATTGGATAAGGCACTCTGTATCCTACTAATTAAATCTCGTCATCCGGGCAGTTGATTAGGGCGGTCGTCAACGGGCCGCAGCGCGTGCCAGGAACTATTTGCTTTTCCAGGCTAATTTAGTCATTTTTCCACCTTGTGAAGATAAGGAGCTGCTAATCTGGGAAAAAGTAGCCAAAACAGTGAAAAGTTGGAAAAAATGACTAAATTAGCCTGGAAAAAGCAAATAGTTCCTGGCACGCGCTGCGGCCCGTTGACGACCGCCCTAATCAACTGCCCGGATGACGAGGGTATTAGGTTATGTCGTGTGTGTGTGTGTGTGTGTGTGTGTGTGTGCGTCTGTCTGTCTGTCACGAAATTCATAGCACCTGAAGAAGAGCCTGGCGGGGTCGGGTCAGGGTGGGGATGGATAGTGCATGGGACAAAACCTAAATAGCACCCATGACCCATGGTAAGCCCCGCCCACAGTGGGCGGGGCGTGCGTCAAAAGTTTGCGATTTCACTGAAAAAAGTCATAACTCGGTTCCAGAGGGTGTCCCGAGATGAGGAAACAGTGCAGTAGAGTTAACAAAGGCCTGACCGACCGAACAGAGGAGACACACTCGAAATGGGCGGGGCGTGCTTGAGATGGGCGGCGCTATCCCGTTGTCACTGTGAAAAACAGCTATAACTTGGCTACAGCAGCCCGGAGACGGGAAAAACTGGGTTAAGGTTGGCATTGGGTTGTCAGAGCAAATGGAGCAGACACACCCGAAATGGGCGGGGGCGTACTCGAGATGGGCGGCGCTTCCCACAAAAGTCGGTAATTCGGTCCCCGAAAATGTTTAGGGGTCGCAGAAAAGTCCATGACGAAGATTAACGTCTGGCAAGAGTCACCAGTCGTTTTACGTCTTGCGTGGTGACAGGCCCGCCTACAGTGGGCGGGGCGTGCATTTGAGCACGAGGAACAGTATAAAAAGTCGTAGTTTGGTCCCAAAGCACTGCAGAAATTGCCAAAATGTGGATTATGGTTTCCAAGTGAATCGAATGTAAGGATGTACGAGGCACTCCCGTTGTGGGCGGAGCCAACTTTTTAAAATTCGCGAAAAACGACGATTCCAGAGCAACTCCAAGACACCGGGGAAAAAGTAAGTGTGAATCAGCGACGGGTTATTAGTTGAGAAGCGCGAGGCATACGTTGTGGGCGGAGGCGTGCCCCGAGGTGGGTGGAGCCAAAATTCAGAAAATTCGCAAAACGGTTCCAGAGCACTCCAGACACCGGGAAAATGCAGTTTAAGATCAGCGAGGGGTTATTAGTCGAGAAACGCGGGGCATACGTTGTGGTGCGGAGCGTGCGCTGATGAAAGTAGAGCCAGTGTTAGAAATTCCTCAAGCGGTTCCAGAGCACACCAGCCGCCCCTCCAGCTCCTCTGTGCATACAGCCGCCCTCTCTCTCGGCGCGCTTCCGTGCGCCTACTCTGGCATTCGTGAGTCAACGCTGGACCAAATACTGTCTCCGGCTTTTGCCTCTCATCTCTCCACTTGATCAACGCTCCTTTCCACCATTTCATGCTCCGTAAATGTGTTGAAAATAGCAGGTATGGTGCTATTGGTGAAATAATGTTGATCATCCGTTCAGATGAAAGAAAAGCCGGAGACTAGGTTGGTACTGAAATGTGTGAAAAAAGGTAAGCGCGGAGGAGCTGCGCCTGCCCGGCGAAGCCGTGCTGTATCACAGAAAGAGGCGCGCCGGCGTCAGCCGGCAAAGCCGGCTAGTAACTCTAACGCCAGCACGTCACAACATACCCAACCAAGGTCGTCCCATCCAAAACGTGCAGTAAGTAGAGAAATGACAAAAAAGGGGCTATTGACGTGGGCTTCTTAAGCTGGTAAATTTACGTGAAATTCGGCCAACCTGGCCACAGAGGAAATTCAATAAAATTTAAAAGAAAAACTCCGGTCCCGGTTGGCCAAAACCCGGTTGGTCAAATCAGCATCGGATTATGGAATCGGGCTTCGTAAGTGCGCCGCTCAAATTTAACGTACGTTGGATCATTAGCTGCACATAACAGTGTTCCCAAATGTGAAAGACCTGGCCAAACGACCAAAAGATGAGCAAAAAAAGTTGTGGCCGAGGAGAGCCCCATGATGTTCATCCTGTACAGCAAAATGGGTGGATAAAGTCGAGCGCTGATTGTCTGATCATGAAGATTGACCGTGTTCGAGCATCTCATACTGATATCAATCCACGCGCCTTGTTGTCAAGAAAAAATCAAAGATGTTAGAAGAGTGGCAGGTTTCGCTCTAACCTCACTTGTTGTAGAATGCACGAAATGCAGAACTGAAATTAGAATGCCGCTGGGTACACGAGCAGCGATATTCATCGCCTAAGACGTCATTCACAGCTGTGAAAACGCAACGTGGTCCCTGGCGAAAGATGACAACAACTTGGAACTGACACTCACAAGCGTCCGATTTGTGTGAATGCAGATGAGACAGCCCGGGTTCTGTTACCAGGAGTTACGTTGGCCCAGACGGATAATAACCATGACAATGGACTTTGGCCCTGCGGCTTTCAAACGGCTCCATACAGAAAACAAAATCGACACTGTCGGTGTCCATTGCCTGCTTCCAATCAGATCGACAAAGGGGTGGTAACACACAACTACAGGAGGGCTACCATTGTTCGTCACCTCCAACAGCACTACTGGCAACCGCGCTATTCGCTCAACTACACCGTGCGATTTCAGCTGCCCTAGCTAAAGGGGTCCAACGGCAAAAGCCACGACAATTCATCGATCCTGAAAGGCGCCGGCTAATGCCGTTTGGACTCCAGAAATTTCGGCTCCGAGCTCATTTTCAAATTGCCTAAGCCACCAAATCCACTAAAAACTTGTATATAGGGTAATTCAACATCCTGATTCACGAGTATGATACTCATTCTTTCTTGCGCTGGCGCGAAGAGAGAACACTACGATTACCTCCTGGGCTCAGCCTTAGCAGAGCGCAGGTAACCGTAGTGTCATCCATCAGAGCCCAAAAATGAATGCCATTTTCGTGATCAAGACGTTGAATTACCCTTACATACAAGTTTTTAGCGGATTTGGTGATCTTGCCTTTTTTAAAATGAGCTCGGAGCCGAAATTTCTGGAGTCCAAACGGCATTAGCCCTGAAAGTGGCATCAACAAAAATGCACCCGCACCCGCAGTTGTTGGAAAAACGAAGATGCCAGTAGTTCAAAAGCACCTGTGCACTGGGAATGGGTCACTGATGGAAGATGGATCTACCTGCGATAATTCGCCATTATAGATAGTGGATTAGGGACTTACGTATAGACGACAAGGTGCTGAGTAACTCGATAGGAGAAAAACAGAGAAAAAAGCGGCAACTTCCGCAGACAGAACCCCATTTGATCCCATTCTGGCCTCACTCACATTCATCTCCAACTCTAAGCCCCAGCCGGCCAGGTTGAATCATTGATAAGAACTTATGGGCCTTGTAAGCTGCCGACTTTCATGCTTTTCTTCGTGCAGCTTCGTTTTTTCCACTGTTAAGGAGAGGCCCGATGAAGGTTGTGTGGGACATGGAGGTGAGTGCAACTGGAAAGAAGTAGGCATCATTGCACCCTTAGCCGCCGGCCTCCCTCTCGGGTATTTTTTTTTGCCATCGAACCGGTGACAGAGCTGCCGTCACGGACCACAGTAAACCACTCGACGCCACATTTTCATCCTCTACACCTGATCGCGGACCGTGCCTTCAAAGCAAAGACATTAGTTTTTTGCCTATTTTCCTTTCATGTTATTTCAATAAGACCTCCCACGTTTTCGAAAGGGATGACTCAATGAATAGATTTTGAACTTGTATTGGAAATGCCATAGTCATTTTTCGCATGAAGTTCTTGGCGGATGGCATTTGACTGCCTCTCCTTTGCTCAAATGGCAAAACTACAACGGCTTTGGGAGAAAATAACAGAAGAATGCAAGATGTGAAAAGGTTGCTTACGATTGTTAGGACAAATTTTTGACTCGCGTTTGGATCAGAGCACAAGGAAGGGCGACCTTCCGCGATTTCCCCCACGATTCCGCTGTCGCAAACCGCCATGTGGAACAAGTCCGTGAAGATTTCTAGACTGGGCAGAAACTCGTCGAAGCCAACGACGTCTCAACGGTTCGCATCAGCTGTTTGTCTTTCGACCACTGTTTGGTGTAGGGGCCTCCCCAACAGACCTTGTTTGGTGTAGAGGACCTCCATAGAGTACGTTCAAAAAAAAAAATAGAAAAAATGGCATGGTTGGTGTGTCTAACAATAAAAGCAAACAGCTACCATAAAAGTAAACATGGCAATAATGCGAGCAATTTCAAAAGTTACTTCGTCTTACTCACCCTTTGACAGCGTATAGCAAGTATGCCTTTTTAGGAAGCAACAATATCCGCTTATTGGTGAGAATAGCATCGACGATTTCCTCAGCGACCACCTCAGGTGAGAGATATTCCGTTGACGGAGCAAGCCTGGAAAACAGTTCCCACAACATCATTTGTGAGCTACTTTGTCAGCCAACTCACGGAATTTCGGTAGCCATCCTGGTCCGGATGAACGACGGGCAGATCGTGGTGAATTGGATGTTGCGCCTTCTTTTTTTATAGGTCTCATTCTCGAGAGCTTCCTGAAGCATAATTTCGCCATGCTGATCCAATGAAAGGAAGCAATAATATCGGAAACGTACATCCGGTGAAAAAGCAACGGAATCAGACAGGTCGGAGAGATCTCATTGCTCAGAGTGAATATGTGACCTGCGCTAATGCCCGTACTGTTGCTCAACGTCACACTCAGGAACTGTCTACGCTGGCTAGAGACCCACCTGGCAGGCTGCAATTGGCGAAGTCTAACCGAAGACATCCGGGTGCAGGCAGGTGCTGCCGTGAGTACACACCGCTGAACATTTCTCGAGCGCTTTTCTATATTCCGGTCGTAAATTCGGGATATCGTGTCTGCGTCGAGAAGCATTGTGCTTCGCATTAATAGTTCAACATCTATCCCACTAACCTTATAGTTCTCGCACCCTCAAAGGCAGTTGAAGCGATAATTTAGTACTCCGGCTAAAATGGCAGCAGGTATGCTAAATAGTGGGAAAGGCTAAAATGGTAGCAGGTATGCTAAATAGTGGGAAATGGGGAAAAGCGAAGTGAAACGATCAGAAACCTGCGAAAAAGCCTTTGTTCTACATTAAAAAGTCGAACATTCTGGTACGACCGCTCGAGAGAAAAATCATGGAAGCGCGGGAAATCCACCGCATTAAGCCGGAAATCAACGCAAGGGAGGAGCTACGTGACCTCCTAAGACTGATTGCGTGATAAATGTGACATTAGAGGACCCTAGTGTCTTAGAGCTGCTGAGCAGTTCCTTCCTCATTTATACCGCACGCGCCGCACCGTAGCGCCATCGCACGCGCCGCACCGGCAGGTTCACCCCTCCACCCCTCCCACCCTTGGTAGGTTTTAATGCTAATGTTGATGTATGTTGTAGCTGTAGGCCGGTAATGTATTGTAATTTGAAGGTCTGATGACGGCGTTATCGCCGAAAGCTCACCAATAAAGAATTTGATGCAAGAGCTTCGAAATCATCTGTTCTATCAATATCCATGAAGCTCAGAGATAGCAGTATTCTGCAATATATTTGAAATTCCTGCAGAGCCGATATAACATTTCTCGGGAACATTTTGCTATCTTGCTACGATACATTGCTCTCCACCAGCACGCAGTATTTCACAATGCATCACTTAAATTTTTATACACGTGCAAGCGCGAACGCATCTTCCCCAACTTTATTGCAAGAAGGTTTATGCAGTTTCCCTTCCAAAACAACCGCAATGTAGCCTCGAGGATCACGAATTTGAAAGCAGCACTCCTTGATGCAAGTATTACTGAACGACGCCGTCAAAAGACGTTCTGCATACGTGGAATAGTTTTCCACCGAAGTCGACTACGTTCAGATATGATTGCGGATCTTTGGCGAAGAATTTCCTCGGAGAACCAGAGAATATGTTCACGTTTACGAGAAGATCTTAATCGCCATTTTGAAAGGAAACTCACCCTGTTGAGAACGCGTCCACAATTGTTCCAGCGACCGAGCTTCTTCACAGCAAATGCTGTCCCACCAACACGGCATGTGGTTATTGGAACAAATGAAGTAGACCATGATATGGCTGCGGCTCTTAACCTCGGACCTTCTTTTGCAATAACTCCAAGGGTCAATGACAAGATAGTAGACACAGCGCTTTGTGGAGTGCATCAATTCGCTTACCAGCTACGTTGGAGAACAAATCGTGGGCCAACCGTGCTCAACCGACAAGAAACACTATTGTCTTCGATGCCATTTAAAGGCAAATTCATTCGAATCCCCCCTCCTTCACAAGACTTCGATGCTGAAATAGCTGCTCTTGAGCATAATATCCAACAAATTTACCGGAACGCCATGGAGGAGCCTTATCGCAGTAACTTGAGTCCAGATGAGCGGAAAGGAGTAAGGAAGCTACTGCAAGCGAAGAACACTTTGAGGTACACAGTTGGAGACAAATGTGGATCCTTCGTGGTGATGCCACAAACGTTAGATAAGGCTCTCACAGCGCAAGTGCTTTCAGATACATCGATA